>JAULKJ010000010.1:1756706-1770967 GCA_032355405.1 Rubia balearica
CTTATGGAAAGACGGGGTTTAATTAGAATAATAAAAGGTAAAAGGTCTTAGTTGCAATATTAAAGTTTTATTATGAACATGTAGTAGTTATAAAATTTATAACCCGGTTCATCCAACCCGAAAATTTTATCTTGATTTCTTCTAATTTAAACTTTAAATCTTGGTCTTTCCATGACTTATAGAAAGACCGTCTTTCAAGAGACGGACTCTACAATTAATTATTATTAATCATAATTATATTATTCTGTTTCAAAAATAGAAAAAGAAAGAAAGGTTTAGTCCATATTAATATATTATTAGTGTAGAAATTAGAAAAATGATTCCATCAGATAGCATATATAAATAATGAATTCCATTTCCAGTTCCTGCTCCAAAACCTCACTCACCCAACCCCGGGGTTAGGTACGCACACACTCACACTGTAGCATATCCCCAAACACCAGTTGCAACAGAAATTAAACCCCCCCAAACCCGCCCCTACGCCACCGCCGACCACCGCTAGTGTCGCCGCCGATCGGTCTGTTCTCTCATGCTCCGCAAGGCTCCATTCTCACAGTCAACTTCGTTTCAGCATTTCCTATCCCCGCCCCAAAAGTAAGTCTCTGAGTTCTTCCTCTCTTTCTGTATGAGCATGTGTAGCAGTTCTTTCTTCAGTTCTTGATGTTTAATTCGTTCCATTGCTCGGTTTGATGCATTCGCATGTCAATCGTGTAGAATAAATTGATATTTGATGGGGCACAAGAAGCGAAACGCCGCCCCTCGCTCTAAACCCTCGGTTTCATCCCCGGCGGCCGTTTCTAAACCCTCGGGTTCATTCCCGGCGGCCGTTGCTCATGGCGATGACGGTTCGGAAGCACATGAGCAGCTGGAGACGGCTCCTGTCCCGTTGCCTGGTGCAGAATCTGAAAATGTTGTTAATAATAATGCTTTGTCGTCTTTTACTAATGTTAAGTCTGAATGTGGACGCTCTTTGATGGTGTTGCGTAAGGGAAACCATAACAAAGCGCTTAGGTTGATGAAGGAGTTGACTTCTAAGTACGAGGGTTCCCCACATTTGGGGTTTGTTCATCGTGTCCAAGGGACTGTGTGTGTAAAAGTGGCAACAATTCTTGATGATCCTAATGCGAAACAGCGACACGTTAGAAATGCAATTGAGAGCGCGAAGAAAGCGGTTACGTATTCCCCTAATTCGATTGAGTTTGCTCATTTCTATGCGAATTTGTTGTATGAGGTGGCGAATGAGGGCATACAGTATGAAGAGGTTGTTCAGGAGTGTGAGAGGGCTTTGGCAATTGAGAATCCGATTGATCCGGCCAAGGAAAGTTTGCAGGATGAGAGTCAGCACAAGTTAACTACTGCTGATGCTAGGATTTCTCATCTTCAGAATGAGCTTAGGGCGTTGGTTCAGAAGTCAAATATTGCATCTATTTCGTCTTGGATGAAGAATTTGGGGACCGGGGATGAGAAGTTTAGGTTGATCCCAGTTCGGAGGGTGTCTGAGGATCCGATGGATTTCGGGCTGGTCCAGACCCGGCGAACAAATGAGATTAAGAAGGCGAATAAAACACTTGAAGAGAAGAGAAAGGATATCGAGGTTCAGGTGGCTGCTGCGAGGTTGTTGCAACAGCAGTCGATGCCACTCATTTCACAGGCTGACGGGGACAAGGGGTTAGATTCTTCAAATTCTGGACCAAGAGTATCTGAGAGGCGGAAAGGTGGAGGTGCAAGGAAGAATGCTTCATCTGCTGAGAGAAAGGATTGGGTTAGATCATTTTGGAATTCCATGACCTTGGATAAAAAGAAAGAATTGCTGAACGTTGGAATTTCAGATTTAAAGGCTCATTTTAATTCGTTAAAAGATGGTGGGGCAATCGAGGTTTTCTCTGAAGCATTGTCGTTTGCTGAGATTTATAAAGAATGGAAACTCTTGATTTGCTGCCGATGCAGCAAAAAATTTGTAGATGCAGAATCCCACATGAATCATGTGATACATGAGCACCTTGGGAGCTTGTTACCAAAGATGGAATCTGTGGTTCCAAAAAATGTACAAAATGAATGGGCAGAGATGCTTTTAAACTGTACTTGGAAACCAGTTGACATTAATGCTTCTATAAATAGCCTCAGGAAACCATCGAAGGTTCAGGAGTCTGATTTTACTCATGGATCTTATCACACAATTGATACTGAAGATTCTAATGAAAGCTTTGCTGATAGCTACATTAATGAAGATGACTGGGATGCTTCACCTAGAAAGAGGGAGTCAGGTGATAGTTGCAATGTTGGTGTTATTAGTAGCAAGGAATGTGAAAAGATAGCTGCGGACAATGTAAGGATGGAGTGTGATGAGAGCCAAGAAAGTAAGGCATGCGTTCCTCTGGATAGCTGGCCATTGTCTGATGATGCTGAGCGTGGAAAACTACTTGAGAGAATCCAATCCATTTTCGAGGCTCTTGTGAAACATAAATATCTTGCTTCAAGTCATGTCGACAAAGTTATGCATTTTGCTGTGGAGGAATTACAAGGTCTAGCTTTTGGTTCACAACTTCTTAACTGTAACATTGACCAAACACCTCAGTGCATCTGCTTCCTGGGTGCACCAGAGTTGAAAAAGATTCTGAAATTTTTGCAAGAGCTATATCAATGTTGTGGGCTGAATAGGTATAACGACAAAGTTAATTCCTCGGATGATGCAAACAACCGAAGTCACCAGGCGAAGGCTTTGGAGAAGTTAGTTTTGAGTAAAGATGCTTCATATTTGACGTTAACTGAGCACTTCCTGACTCAAGAACATACTTCAACCTCCATCCGGAATGTGGAAACTAGTGATGATTATGATTTACAGGAGTCTGATGCTTTATTGTCCTGGATATTTGCGGGTCCTTCAAGTGGGGAACAGTTGGTTTCCTGGACTCAGGAAAGAAAAGAGAAAGCACAGCAGGGTTCAGAAATCCTCCAGTTATTGGAAAAGGAATTCTACAACCTGCGGGGATTATGTGAGAGAAAATTGGAACATTTGAGCTATGAAGAAGCATTACAGGCAGTTGAAGATCTCTGCCTGGAGGAAAGTAAGAAAAGAGAGCTTACCACTGAATTTGGCCGACAAAGTTATGAGTCTGTCTTGAGGAAACGAAGGGAGGAGGTCGTTGCATGTGATAATGAAGTTATTATGAGCAATCATGTTGAATTGGAGGCTATATCAAATGTATTGAAGGAAGCAGAATCTTTGAATGCCAATGAATTCGGGTTTGAGGAATCTTACAATGGAATGACTACTCACTTGCATGATTTGGAGTCCGGTGAAGATGGAGATTGGAGGACAAAGGATTATATGCACCAGGTTGACTCTTGTGTGGAAGTGGCTATACAGAGACAGAAAGAAAAAGTATCTGATGAGGTTTGTGCTTTATTTCTTGGTTCATTTTTCCTTGAAAGGAGTTCTGTGGCTAATTTGTGGTCTTCTCCATGGCAGCTTAGCAGATCGGACGCAAGGATTTTGCGAGTTATAGCAGGAATGCACCAGTTGGAAGTAAAACTTGATCCAGTGTCTGCTTTTGATTATTGTGCAATATTAATCCCTCTGTTGAAGTCTTATATACGGGTTGGTGTCTGAACAATTTACATTTTTAGCTAATTTGGCTCTTCTTTCTAGAATATTTTTCTTAACATTGTGGGATAAAGGCTGTATTGTTGTGAATCTATGTTAATTGTTTCAGTTCATTAGTTTAATGACACTGTCAATGTTACTCTCTAGGCACGCTTGGAGGACCTGGCAGAGAAAGATGCCACCGAAAAATCTGATGCTGCCAGGGAAAAATTTCTGGCAGAACTTGATCTTGATTCTAAGAAGGGGAATGGAGGAACTGACAATTCAAGACACACACATGAGAGAGCGAAAGATAAGAAAAAGAACAAGGAGTTACGGAAAACAAAGGATACAAAGGTTTTAATTTCATTCCTATGATTTTATTCAGAACCCGGTTCTCCCCAGTCTGGCTTTTTGTAGCCTATTAGTTGATTATCTGGGAGCTTGAAATTTACGGGTGGTGTTGTTTTCTTTGAAGGCGAATAGCGGGAGTGAGTCTTATCTGCTTCAGAATGAGACCATTGAAGAAGTGTATGTTTCCTTCTTTTAAAAAAAAACTTTTCTTTTAATTTGGTATGTGGGTATTTTTTAATTTCCAAATCATTTTTAAAAGGTTTTTGGTAATTTTAAATTTCATTTTTGATATCATGATTTATTTTGTTGCAGCTCATTGAAAGTTGAACATGATGGAGAAGATCTAGACACAAAGGTCATTAATGCTACAGTTGGTGATACTTTGAATTTAGAGGAAGAGGAAGTGAAGCGTAGAATTGAACTTGAAGCCGAGGAAAGAAAGCTTGAAGAAAGTTTGGAGTATCAACGGCGAATGGAGAATGAAGCTAAACAGAAGCATTTAGCTGAGCAACATAAGAAAACTACAAGGACGAGTCCTGAACATAATGCAGCAATAGTTTGCTCCAATCCTTACTTGGCACAAGAAGGAGATGATCATGATGCAGATGACCAATGTACATACCGGAAGAAGGTGTGATATCATTTAATTATTAAATCCAAGGTCCCTATTAGCTGGGCATCTGTGTAACATAGCAATGCTGCTTATATTTCGTGTTACGTTGAGAAATATAATTACCGAACATAACTTATGATCATGAAACATTTGTAGGAACTCGTGGTGTTCAAAAGCGGAATTTCAAATGCTATGGAAGCTTTTCCAGATAACACTGTTGGGCTTGTTGCAGAGAATGGTGCTTTCAAGTTTTAACCACTTATATGATTATATAATTTTGTTTTGAATTAACTTAAATGTGTATTGATTAGTTGTTTGCTTCTTTTTTTGTGGCTACTGTTAAGTGAATTTCAGATTTGAAATGCTTTATGGTTAGTTTTCTTCTCATTTCTGTCCCTGGCCTTATGACACAGGTTCATCTGATGGTGGGAATTTTGAAGATGGCCTATTACCTTCTGATCGACGACCAGGAAGGAGAAACAGGCGTCAAAAGACTGCAACTAAACTTGGTGATGGGAAGTTACTGCCATCATCATTAGAAAAAGAAAATCTGTTACTCAAATCAACTGAGGAATGTCATGGTGAGAACACATTCTTTCAAAAAGTGGACATTTTCGTAACAGTGCATTTTTTAACGATTTAAATTCCGTACTTCGCATCAATATTTATCAGTTTTTTCTGTACTCAAATTTAACAATTGTTTTAGCAGTACTTCAGAGGGCTATGGCGTGTAAAAGTTTGAAATGAAATTGTGCATTATATAATGGGCAGTCCTTCGCTTGTTTAGAATGCAGTATAATGAATTCACATTGCATCAGCCCTGTTTGCAAGTGAAAAATGGATAAACTATTGCCTCTAGATGTAGTGGAAACTTATTATTGTGTATTTTCTGCTTCAGCAAAGGTTTCGTTTCTTGTTTCTTACCATCAGTAGATCGGAATTTATCAGGTGTTTAGGAGTGGGAATAAATTCTCTGTTTCTCTAGAAAGGTTATTCTGGGAACTTCAGAGTTATCCGTTGTGTATATATTTTTCATGATGGGGATGTAATTTTAAGATAGAAGAGATCAAGATGTATAATAGCCCTGCATATAAGTTGGTTTTCTGGTTTTGTCTTATGCAGAGCATTTTAAAGTCTATATGATTGTTATTTATACAGAGATAATGTTTTATCCCCAGGATGTGGAGGTGAAGCTTACTTGTGGTCTATTATAGTTGGTACTGCCATATTATTTGTCATTGTAGTTGCCTGATATGGGTCAGATATCTGCTTGACATTTTTTAACCAAGCTAATTGGTAAAGAACAATTGCCACTGGAGATGACTTTTATTGCTAATTGAACTGAAAGTTATAAGTTGTCTAATTAGACTAAACAAATAAGCATATGCTCCAATTAAATATCAATAAATCCATGTGGCTCAAGATTGTGATCCATGCACCCGACCAAACATAGTGGGATAAAAAATTAATTTTTTTGTGTTGATATTTTCTTTTCTAAGAATGCATATGGAATTTAGTCTCATGACGTATTTAATGATTTGGTCAATGCCTCAATGGAATATAAGATTAGTGTTTTGCATGTTGTATTCATTGTTGGGTGAAGTTATCTGATTGTACTCCATATGTTTACTTATTTAGAATTTGGGAATCATGATCACTGCTCCTTTCCCAACCTAAGCTCCTGAAACAAAATTTGCGATATGATTGTTATGAGAAATAATATAAGAGAAAAATACTGGATGGGGGTGAAGGATGATTGGGAGACAGAATGAAAAGGGAATAAAACAAGAGACAGTGATGTAAGTGGTGGAGGAAAGAGAATGAAATTGAATCTTCTTAGAGTTTCATATTCATTAAGTGGTCCTTTTGAATAGTAAAATAGGCAAATTTGGGAAGCTACTACTTACTAGGTAAGAAGTTTAGGCTGGCATAGAGGGATTATTTTATGTTGGTTAGTTTATTCTCGGTGGTGTGGATGGGTAGAATGCATTTGTTCTTCTTGTGTTCTTACTTCAGTGACTTGACTTCTAGACCATTTCGTCATTCCATGGTGGATGCTACAACATGTTTATTCATATTATTTTTTGTTTGATTTTAGCTCATAACGGGACCTGTGTAGAAGACTTGTCTCATTATTGCTCTCTGCATATAGTTTAGGAATCACTAGTTTTGAACTGATTCAGTTTGAATGAATTTTGTTTTTCTGGCCAGGGCAATGTGCGTGCAACCTAGGTTCGAATCCTCCCTCCCCCCGGAGTTGCATTATTATGGCTTACAAAAATAATTATGTTTTTCAGATGTGCTAGGGTGATAATTGCCTAGCTCGAGTTTTGTTGAAGGGACTCTTTTGTTTTTGTAATTGTTGAATTATTGACACTGCCATTATTGTAGATACTGGA
The DNA here is from genome assembly GCA_032355405.1 of Rubia balearica. Classification (NCBI taxonomy): domain Eukaryota; kingdom Viridiplantae; phylum Streptophyta; class Magnoliopsida; order Gentianales; family Rubiaceae; genus Rubia; species Rubia balearica. The sequence continues at coordinate 1,763,656 of JAULKJ010000010.1, forward strand.
ACAAAGACATTGAGGCAGTTGCAGGCAGAGGAGGATGATGAGGAAAGGTTTCAAGCTGATCTCAAAAAAGCAGTGCGGCAAAGTCTTGGTTAGTCTTGCTCATTTCTTTTTGTGTAGTTATGCTTATTTTGATGAGCGCGAGCTTGGTTGTTCTCTCTTAAGTTCTCATTCTATTTTAGCACATATCTGACTCTAATTGTAAGTGTTAACAATACTGGTTGATGATGTCTTTCATCCTTATGGTCAGAGTGGTTTCACACAATTAATGGTCCATGAAGATGTGAATTATATGGACTGTGTTTTTGCAAAATACTAACGTTTTCCATTAATTCTGGTTTTTGAACCTATATAGATGCTCCCTTTTTAACTGTAGTTACTCCCCGCGCTCCACATAAACTCCCTGGTTTATGCATTAAGCTGAGGAGGAACAACAAATTCCAGCATGACCGCAACTAATCCTCTCACTAGACCAGGGGCATGAGGGATGCTGTTGTTTCCTTTCAGCATTTTGTATAACAGGAGAATTGTGTACCAGAAGAAATACCTACCATTAACCATCCTGCCACTTATGCAAGCACTACTGAGAATTTGCTTTTATTGCAGCTGAACTTTTACTGAACTTATGTAGAACCAAACCCTTGAAATACCCCAAAATCTCATACTCATCTTTTTAGGTTCCTGTTTTTGCTGTTGTATTATTCCTTTTTATACTTGTGCGCATTTTCTCTCTGCATTAAATCTCAACTTCCCCGGAAACATTTCCACGTGAACTGTTTGATACATTTAGGGTAAAACAAAACTTCGTGCAACAATATACTAGTGCGTTCATGCCAAGTGATTACATCTGGAACATAGCCCTACTCTTAAATTCCTCATTGAAATCCTGGAAATCTAGTTGGTGAATTTTCATGAATAAATTTGCCTATAACAGAGTGGTTTGGGCCGATGGGGAAATGTGCACCTGATATGCTTTGGGAATGGGTTGTTTTCTGGTCAGAATATTTTATTTAAGGTATTGGAAGAATCAGATGTGATTACCAAAAAAAGTAACTGGCATATACGAGATTGACCGATACAAGGAACTGAAAAGGTCTCATATGCCTTGTTGATTTCCTGCATTGTAATTTTTTCACAGTTTAACTGCACCAAGCTTGAGTAGTTACCATCATATCCAAATTTAGTGCCATTGAACTGTCTTGCTGGTTATTGTTATCTTTTTCTGCCCATCAGCGTTTGTTTTGCTGCATTGTATTGATGACATATTTGCATTACAGATACATTTCAGGCACATCAGAAATTGCCTCTTGTGACAAAGTTGGCAGTGCCCCCAAATGTGTTGCCTGCTGCAGGTGACTTAAATGTATCAGTGGATGAGGTTATGACAGAAAGTTTAAATGGAGAGGACACCTTTGGTACAGGGTTGAAGAATGAAACTGGCGAATATAATTGCTTTCTGAATGTCATTATACAGGTTTGTCCTACCCAACACGGTCTCTTAATTTTTGTAATAATTGTCCTTTTCCCTATAATCAAGATTTGTCTTCTTCTAGATTCCAAAGCTTATTAAAAAAAGAAGATTGGGTCCCTTTATGACTAGATGATGACATTTGGTTAGTAATAACAGTTCATTTTCTTTTCAGTCCTTGTGGCACTTGTGCCGTTTTCCAGAAGAATTTTTGGAGAGACCATCATCAGAACATGTACACGTTGGAGATCCTTGTGTCATATGTGCTTTGTATGAAATTTTTACTGCTCTGAGCATCGCTTCCACTGATACAAGAAAACAAGCTGTCGCACCTACTTCTCTGAGAATTGCTCTTAGTAATCTATATCCAGATAGCAATTTCTTCCAAGAGGTAAAACTACAAAAAACTGTTTTTTTTGCATTTTTTTTTCATCTACCATCTACAATCTGCTATAGTTCAGATCCTATAATTTAGTGTGCTTATCGGAGAGCAATGCTCTTTGTTCCAAAATATTAACTAACCCAGAGGTGGTATACAGGGACAAATGAATGATGCTTCCGAGGTGCTAGGTGTCATATTTGATTGCCTTCATAAATCATTTACCCTGGCTTCACCTACTTCTGATGCTGAATCGACAGATAGTTACTGCCCAGGGTCATGGGATTGTGCAAATAGTGCTTGTGTGGCACATTCACTATTTGGGATGGATATTTTTGAAAAGTTGAATTGTACTAACTGCGGTGTGGAGTCCAGACGTCTAAAATACACTTCTTTCTTTCACAATATCAATGCTAGTGCTCTCCGAACTATGAAGGTACCACCAGATGCCATTGTAATGGTTTGGGTGCTGTTATGAGGAATTATATAATACAAGCACTTGTGAAGATTTCTTATCTGACGATCTGATGCGAAGTCAGTTTTTCTCCCTTATCTTTTAGGTTATGTGCCCAGAAAGCTCATTTGATGAGCTTCTAAACCATGTTGAAATGAATCACCTGTTAGCTTGTGACCCTGAGGCCAGTGGCTGTGGAAATTTGAGCTATATTCATCATATTCTTTCAGCTCCACCACATGTTTTCACCATAGGTATGCCCTCCACTTTCCCTCTCTAAATGTATGTCCGTGTATATAGAATATTGTGTATTTTCCATCCTACTAGGTGTTCGTAACAAGAAGCAATTAGCTTTTAGTTCTACCACTACTTTTGCTCTTTGTGCTTTGTTAAAGCTCTTTATAATTTTCATTTCATATAACCGCAGTTCTGGGTTGGCAAAATACTTGCGAACATGTTGATGACATAAGAGCAACTTTGTCAGCCTTATCAACGGAGATTGATATCAGCGTCCCTTATCGTGGCCTTGATCCAAAGAATAAACATTGCTTGGTTTCAGTGGTAGGTTTCTATGTACTTTTCTTTTAAAAATAACATGTTCTTAGTTGTTATGTTATATTTCATATTAATGTTCTGTGGACCTAAACATTTTCAGGAAGTCTTGGTAACTTCTTAGAGGCATTTGGATATAATGACTTCTTGTTATAGGTGTTTAAAGTTATTTTTATAAACTATTTTAACCCCTTGGCTGCTTAGTGGATGCTTTCTTGTGGCTTGGGAGCATACATAAAGAATAACATGGCTGAAAGTTATGAATTGACTGTGAATTGAAACAACAAAAAATTGACATGGGAAAACATAATGTTAAATTTTGAACCCACTGCTTAATGCTACTATTATGATGAATGCTCTTTGAATGCCAAGCATCTAATCTATATGGATGATCAGAGGAAATATAGCTTTGGCAGGAAAATCAATTACTCTACTTCAATTTTTACTCAGGCAAAAGAATAATAAAAAATTACAGTTTGTTTGGTAAAATTACATCTGAGTTGTGGTCTCACTGGCTGTGGAAGTGACCATTTAAATTTTGAGTTAAGATGCGTATGGGCTGTGGACTTTTCAATGCACGTTTCTTACTTTTGTTCCATGAACTTAATTTCTCTTCTTTTAGGTTTGCTACTATGGTCAGCATTATCACTGTTTTGCCTACAGTCCTGACAATGATCGATGGGTTATGTATGATGACAAAACGGTGAAGGTGAGTGTGGCTTATCTGTTCATGTATTCTATTTTATCTTTTTAGCAAATGAACGTAGTTACATGTTCCTATTCCCCAGTGAATGCAAAAAACACAATTAAAGAAGGGACATTTGCAACCTCAGGTCCTGTTTTTATGAAGTTGTGAATAGTATGACCAGAAAGGAGTTCCTCAACATATAAGGGTATTGTTACTTAATGGACGTACCACAATTCTGCATCATTATGGCCGGCCGTCTGTCCGTATAGACCTGAAATAGAGTTATATGAGTTAATATGCAGTACAAAAGTATTGATATCGGTTTACTGTCGTGTTAATATCGGTTTACTGTCGAGTCATTTTTTGTACGAAGTTTTGTTCGGATATGATCATGTCAGCTATTTTTTATAATGTTTCATATTTGATTCATATATATTTCGAGTTGGTTCATTTTAAATCAAATTATTTTTCTACCCGATTAAAATTGGGTTGGTTTAGGTATGTTTCAATAATATTATTGTTACAACTGCACTATTATTAAGTTTTATTTCGTTGTAACTTGTAACTTTTAGTTATACATTACTAGAAAACAGGTACATAGGCGTGTTATGTTATTGTTGGGAGAGCAATATTGGTGTTAGGAAATTCATAGGCACCGATAATCTGGTAAATGAAACAAAATACTAGTGCCTATCAATAGATTTAGAACAGGTTTACTGAATATCGATACTAGATACCGGTGCCTATAGAGAAAAATTGCTGGATTTAATCTTTTTCAGCACCGATTTTGGTTGAATGAAATATACTAGTGCCTATGACAGGAATAGTAATTTTTGCATTTAAAAATGTGGTGGCAAAATATCTAGCACCTATACCGTTGCTAGAATTGTATTTAATTTAAAATTTTAAAAAATTCTTTGAAGCTGCCCCACGTACATGTAGATGAAGGATCTTATCTCACGACTTTTATCACACGCACAATTGTTACTCATTGTCAAACATTTCCAGAGTGTTGACTGAGAAGAAGAAATGGTACCTTGATGGAAATAAAGAAAAGATAATGAGATTGAAATGAGTTGAAAATTTGGTAACTTTTGTGGATTTGGTCCAGTTTGATATAAAAGTTTTATTTTCAAAATTCCACTCTTAAAATCAATACAAAACAACACTATTAATGAACTTTTTTGAAAAAAATGGGGAACTTCATTCACGGGTGAAAGAAGTTCCCCTAATATAATTACAGTTATTTAGCCCAACTCACGGCTTCTTCTAATTGGGCAAATTTTCTCCCATGAAAAATATTTTTGTAGTCTCTACCAAATTATCCCATTATCTCACCGACATCAATCTACATATTAAGAAAAATGAGTGAATTAATAGATGGGCATCAATCTAAACAATTACAAAACATAATGACACAATACATGGCATATAAATTTGAGGATACGAATACATGAACAAAAATGAAAGCAAGCATACGGACAAAAAAAGGAGACCCGGCCACAACAGCAGTGTGTCCGCCAAGGGGCCCGAACACAACCAAAGTGTGTCCGCCAAAAGGCTCGGACACAAAATTAGTGTGTCCGCCAAGAAGTCCGTACACAACCAAAGTGTGTACGCCAAGAAGCCCGGACACCAAATTAGTGTGTCCGCCAAGAGACCCGGACACAACCAAAGTGTGTCCGCCAAGAAGCCCGGACACCAGATCGGTGTGTCCGCCAAGAGCCCCCGGACACCAGATCGGTGCGTCCGCCAAGAGGTTCGGACACACTATTTCTGTGTCTGGCCACTTTTTCACCAGAAAGTTTTTTTCAAAAAATCTCACCTTTCCAAAAAAATTTAATACAAAGAACTCTAATTACAGAAGTCAAAAAATTAAATTACAAACTTAATTTTTGACGGCCTCTTCAAGAACCAAATTGTGAGATAATTTTTGGTTTGATTTTAGTTCGGAAATTGGTGGAGGCAGAATCTGCTCTTGAAAGGAATGAAGAGAGTTAATATTTTGGGGCCTTAGTTGAAGTTTTGAAATGTTTCATTTGGGCTTTCAATTTCATGTCAAGAAACTACCTAGGACATTTTTGTCCCTTCACCCAAATATTGGGGCTGCATGGAGTAAAAAGAGGACTGCAAATAGCAATCATCTTTCTCAATAGGTTAAGAAAGCCTATTTTGCAATTATATAAAGAAGGCATTATGCATAACAAACAAGAAGAGATTTATATGTGAGCTAACTCGCCCACTTATTAGTCAGTTATCTCTAAATCTGAAACAAACAAGACTATTGTGAAATCGAGAAAACTATTGTTGCTTTAAATTTCATAGAAAATGAAATCCAAAATAGTGAAAGAACTTACAATAGTAGCTACAACTTCCAGAGCTAAGGCCTTTTGGATGTGGAGATAGGGTGCAAAACATGGTTCCCTCCTCTTACATACAAAATTCTTACTTGAGGTATGTGAGCAATTCTGGTGCATTCTTCACTTGTTTTGAACTCTTCCGCAATTAACTTCTTGTTTAATTCATCGCCCAAGTCAGCAAACTTCAATAACTGAAGCTGGCTCAAGTGTTGAATGCCAGAGGGCACCTCTTCTAACAATGGAAGTTGTCTGAGTTGCAGTTTGTTGATACAAGGCATTGCACCTTCTTCCACACTAACACATCTCAATCCTTCCATGTCCTTTATCGTTAAATTCTTAAGTTTTAGAAAACATCCAGCTTTGAAAGATAAACTTTCTCCTTGATAGGCTCTACTCAGAGATAAAAATGTCATGTTACGCAGAAGTTGAAGTGTCGAGAGTGGATCATCCCTTAGTGAACTCCAACTCAACCTTAAGCGTATCAAGTTTTGAAGATTTACAACCCAAGATGGCATATTTTCCAAGCGGCCAACCAATTCTAGAACGATAAGATGTTGAAGAGACTCGGCATTAATAGGATGATTCAAATTCAATAAGGTTACCTCATCACCACGTTGTGGATCCACTGAACAAGTAACAAAATGGTATTGTAGTTTAGAAAGTTTTTCAAGCGTTGAGCAAAGATCTTTTGCGTATTCTCCTCTTAGATTTGTAACTCCAAAGACTGTTAGCCGGGTTAGCTTTCCGATATCACTAAGAATTCTAGTCTCCTTATTCTCTGAAACATCTATGTATTGCAATACTCGCAACTCAGATAGCGCTCCAAAGTTAGATGGAGCTTTGAATCCAGTACGAACAAGTCCTAAGATTGGATGATGTATTCTTCTATATACAGAAATTATCCGAAGCTTCTGTAGTTTTAGGACTTGTTTTGGCAATTTCCTCACATCTGTATCAGCCAGATCTAAGAACTCTAGATTTGGAAGCCTTCTGATGGATTTTGGGACCATTGTGACATTTGTGCGACGCAGACTTAAACAAGTAAGGTGAAATAATCTAAAAACCTCTTTTGGAATTTCATGTAAATCCCGGCTCTGGATATGCAACACTTTTAACAGCTTACTTGATAGAACTTGAGCAAACAATGCTTTTGGAGGTATCTTACAACCACGGATGATGATGGACCGAACTTTCTGAAAGTGGCAACGACTTTCTTGGTTGAAACAATCACGGAGGGCATTATCCCCGTGGAAAACCAGTCGCCTTGCCACCTTCTCAGGAGGCCACTTCACTCCTGAAAAACTGGTTTATCAAACTTATGTTCCAATTTTGTCTAACCTAACCAATTACGTAAAATAAATAAATCACGCAAGACACACGACTTGGTTACGCAGTTCGGTGAAATCCACCTACG
>JAULKJ010000010.1:1798219-1818357 GCA_032355405.1 Rubia balearica
ACCACCAGCAACGCCACTTACCGAGCCACCGGTACCTACAAATCCACCACCCAACACCACCAGCCGACCCACCAGCCAACACTACGGCCCATCCTACCATCCAACGCCAACGCCACCGCCACCGTCCAACCCAACACCTGACACCACTCCCCGACCTACCTTACTCCAGATCTACAAGAAATCAAGGTAGCCGGAGATGGGAACATGGTCGACGAAGATGTCGCGGAGGAGATGGAGACCGAGATCGAACTTTTGAGATGGAAACAGAGAGACAGCAGAGGAGAAGGAGAAGCAGTAGTAGAGGAGATGAACACATGGCGGAGACGGAGAAGACAAAGACGTCACGACAAAGAGGGTGAGAGAGAAATATTGAGAGGCGGAGAGGGTGGGACGGGGAGTGGTGGTCGTCGGTGATGTGGAGGATCTGGAGATGGGGAGCCTCCTACGGTCAATGATGGAGGCAAATACGAGGAGTATTTGGTGCGGGGAAGGAAGAAATTGGGAGAGAGGTGGGGTTTATGAAAAATGGAGAGGGAAGATGGGTTCGAGTGAGGAGTAGGTTAGGTTTGGGTGTAAATTTTAGTTGGTTCAGTGGTAATTTTGCCTTTTTATATATAATTTTTTTCTAAATATGGATAGTATGGAGATATAGTTAGGATACCTATTTTAGAAAAGCGTGTTGGACGGAACAGAGGGAGCGTCATATTTCTTGTGTCTATATAGCCATTGAAAAAAAAGACAAGTGCAAATGAAAGCGTAGTGTAAATATGTTGCCATACAAAATCTAAAAGCTTATCATACATAATCTCTTACTATGACCACACAATTCGTGATTTTCTGATGGAAATGCTTCACTCTCCTCTCATTCTCTGGCCAACCTGCTCATTCTCTCCGGCAAGAACCCCACATTCTCCCTCGTCGGCGACACCTCTCAACTTCCCGACATCTAAGCATGACAATTTATGCTACCTCAAATCCATCGAAATCATCACAAAAACCAAAAACCCACCGGAAAATATCCACCGAATCCTCTCCACCGTAAACTTCCTAAAATCCCACGGCTTCTCCGACACCCATTTCCCCAGACTTGCATACCACACCCCCACATATTCTCCCCGGAGTTTGACTCGGCCTAACTACAACCAGTATTCAATTTCCTAACGTCCGAGTTAGCCGCCACAAAGGAAGAATCATCCAGTTTGATACACTTATGCCCGAAAATCCTCACTTCCCATGTGCAACTCTGCCTGAACCCTACACTCCATATCTGAAACGAATCGGAGTGCAAAATCTGAATGCGCCGGCGAAGCTGAACGTGCACCTCCTCAACACGAGGATACAAAAGCTGGAGGAGAAGATGAGGTTCTTGCAGGCGGCGGGGCTCTCCCGGGAAGAGGCGGCGGTGGTGTGCGTGAGGTTTCTGGCTATTTTCGGGTACAGCGTAGAGCGTAACTTGCGGCCCAAGGTGGAGTACTTGGTGGAGGGAATTGGGAGGGGGACGGGGAGGTGAATGGGTTTCCTCAGTACTTTGCGTTTAGTCTGGAGAACCGGATCATGCCGCGACATGTGCATTTGAAGAAGAGGGGTACGAGGATTGAGTTGCAGAGGATGTTGGTGTACAGTGAAGAGAAATTCTATGCAAGTAAAAGTGAATATAATTCTTCTTGTTTCCATTTGATATTCTTAAAGGATTAAAAGTTGACAAAATTGTACTCCTCCGACCAACCAAATCTACACACAATCTTTTTCAAAAAAATTTATGCACTGTCATTATTTGTAACTACACATATTTATAATCAAACATGTTTGTTGGAGACCGTGAAAAAAATATATGTGCAAGTTTAGTTGGGACAGAAGGAGTAACAAAATTTGGAATTGAAATTGGGATCAATAGGATCGAATCGTATAGGACGTGTTTTGGATATACAAGCATTGCTTATAAGCTGTGAATGAGAGATTGGTTTGTTTAATCTAGAGTAAAGTGTATTTATTCCCCCAATTCCTTGTTTAGTGCACATATACTTTTCAGTTTTTTTTGAAAATGTACACATACCCAAGTTCCTTGTTTAGTGCACATTTATCCCTCAATTTTTCAATGTCGATATCAAACTATGGGGAAAACATGGGAGGGTATGTATGCACTTTTGAAAAATATGTAGGGGTATATGTACACTTTCAAAAAAAACATGGGGGTATATGTGCGCTTTCAAAAAACTAGGGGGTATATATGCACTTTCAAGAAACATGTGAGGGTATATGTGCACTTTCGAAAAATATGTGGGGGGTATATGTGGACTTTCCAAAAACTTAGGGGCATACGTGCACTAAACAAAGAACTAGCCGGGGGGCATATATGCACTTTACCCTTTAATCTACCATCTCTATAATAGAGAAGTTTAGGTTAAAGACACACCATAGTTGAAAATTGTGAATTTTAAAGTAATTTTTCAATAGAGATTACTCAATATTGTGGGATCATGTCGATGGTCCCTCCTATAATTTTCCAGACTGTAAGTGGTTTGTGAAGGTCAACAGGATACTTGCTGTAGTTTCTCATATTGCAGGGGGTCATGAAGGTAGTGGTAGTTCCATCTTTGATGTTGGCAGTTCGTTGATGGTGCAACAACTGGGTGTTCTCATGAGGGTATCCCTAACTGTTCAAATGGATGAAATTTCATACTTCATTGTAAGTGTTCTCAAGAGGGCATCAATAACTATTCAAATGGATAGAATTTCATATTTCACTGAGTTTCAATTGATTCAAATGGTAGTGTCTTCTAGTTTAGTCCTATAAGTATAGTAGAATGTTTGTATGCAATTTCGTTGGTTGTATCTAACCTTCCCTAAAAAACATTACTTATAAATTACGGAAATCTATGTGTTCACAGTTTGAACTATATAAATAGTACTATAGATCAAATGGTATTATAGTTGTTGAATATCCTTGTTAGGCATAGTAGTAGATTATTGATGCATGATACACTCCTCTCTGCCAAACGCTCATTATTTTTGCGAAAAGCGAGTTAATCTCCCGATGGCGATATTGCAATTTTTATTGGATCCCGATGGCGATATTTTTGCGAAAACGCTCATTACTTTAGGGGATGTCAATTCCACTTATTTTAGTGCATGTGAGGACATATTACAAAATTCCTTTATCTCTCTAAACCCTCTCTCCAAAAACAACCACACTCTCCCCCGAAACAACTAAAACCAAACTGCTAACTCCCTCCCCCCCCTTTCTATTTTCTGTTTCTGTCCTAGATTCTTAGTCCGTAGTTAGAGGGGGCCGATCCCATGCTTGTTGTTCTCCGGCGATCACCTCCGCTGATGAACCTAACCATACTCTGACGGAAGGGAACAAGATCTGACGAAGGGCTGGTCCGACGAGGAAGGACACAACCAGATATGGTCGCCTGGGCTACAAAAGAGTTATCGACAAACTCAATGAAGTTCTGGTGGGTCCGGCGGAACCACAGCAGGGCCAGCGATGTCCCGACGAAGAAGATGGGTGCTTAGATGCGCGAGAACCGGCATTCCGGCTTGTCTGACGGAGCTCTGGCAATGTTAGCAATATCCATGCAAGAAACACGGGACCAGATATGGTCTTCTGCACGCAAATGGGTTTTTGGAAACTCCAATTGACTTCCGGCGAATTTAACTGAGCTCCAGCTAGGCTAGTAACATACTGGCTAAGCTAGAGGACATCGGCATGGTCAAGTGTGAGCTGAAGCAGGGAGGATCCATTTCACTTGACCTCGACTAAGTTCATTGCATGATTAAGTTTGGGGAACCTTCTCAGACTCAGGCGATAGTAAGTGAAAATTTTGGTGAATGTATTTTATTGGTGATCGGAAAAAATGTCACAGACAATGGAAACAATCTGTGGGTCAAATTCGTCCAAGATGGGTCGGAAGTGGGTTCGGTCTTACCGAAATGGGTCATCAAATTTGGTTGAACATATGGGCAATTTTGGTGTTCTTCTGTATTGATGATCGGCGGAAACGTCGCAGACGACGGAGATCATCCGTGGGTCAGATCTGCCCAACGGGTTGGATACGGGTCGGTCCGACCGAACTAGATCATCATACTGGCTGAACACATGGACACGTTGACATGTTTTTCCTTACTTTAGGGCTTGAGGTCACTTGGTCCTTCTGCTTATATTTCAATTTATTATAAATGTTTTAACTTTTAGATTAGTTCAATAGACCACTTGTTTTACCTAAGTGGACAGATTCCGACCAGGTGCAATTCGGTTCCCCTTTCGAGTTGCATTACTATGGTTCCAAGTATTCTAATACACCATCTTAGGTGTGGGAGCCTCCACAAGTGTGGAGCTGCAGCGGGAAGCTCACCCCACTTTGTTGTTTAAGCCAGAAGGAAGTCTCACCCCTTTTTGTGAGACACCATGAATGAATGAATGAATGAATGAAGTGTGTTGTTATAAAAAAAAAAAGTGCATGTGAGTATTCCCCTCCCCCCCAAACATATATGAATGATACTCCACATGTCACACAAAAAATGACATGTTTTCTATTTTTGCATGTCCCAGCTAAAATGACATATTTTGAAAAGACTAAATTGTTTTTTGGTCCCCAAAATACCATCTTTTACCATCTTTTGGTCCTCCAAAGCAAAACCATGTTTGTTTAATACCCTACATATTCAATGTGAAATTTTTGGTCCCCAAAACCAGATTTTTTGGTGGTTTTCATCTTTTGGACCACCAAAAATCTGGTTTTGAAGACCGGAAATTTTACTTTGAATATGTAGGGTACTAAAAAAATGTGATTTTGTTCTCGGGGACCAAAAGATGGTAAAAGATTGTATTTCGGGGACCAAAAAAATAATTTAGTCTTTTGAAAACTACTAAAATGGTAAGGAACACTCCATCCATCATATTAATTCTTACTTATTTATTTTTTTCACGGTTTTCAATGATCATGTTTGACCATTAATATCTCTAACTACATATAATATTTTTGAATAAAAATTGATATTTAGAAAATAGACGTTAAGATGAATCTATCACATGATATTTTTATTATATACTATATATATTTAAAAGGAAATACCACCTATTATGGTGGAGGATTTGGCGGACCCCTTCCTGTTTAATTTTTATTATATATATAATGTACTCCCCTGCATCCCACTAAAACTTGCTTATTTACTTTGAAAAGTTAATTTTTCATTGTATATTTTGTACTCTGGCCCTAAATTTTTATTATATATATTAGTCAAATTTTATGGTCACAATTTATAAAATTTAACTTTTAAAAGTGAATAAGCAAGTTTTGGTAGGACGCATGGAGTATCTTGTTTAATTTCCATAATATTCTCTTTCACTTTAACAACTTTTAGACTCGACCTTCTGTTTTCCTAAAATATTCATACTTCTCCACAATTATTCATTATCACATCAGCTCTCCTAGAAAATTTGTTCAAAAGTAAATGTGTCAATTTATTTGGGAAGAGTAGTTTATTAAAAGTAGATAAGTTCCAATGACGGGCTAAATTCATTAAGTCATTGCTAATTTTCTTTTGGGTTAAATGTTGTTCTAATCCTACCTTTAGGCTGAAAGTGTCAATATAACCATGTAAAATTAAAAAGTGTCAAACTAACCCTAACTTTATGATGATTTGTGTCGATATAACTTTCAGGTCATATTCCGGCGACTCAAAATTTGGACCGTTAACCAGACCTAAAATGACAAATATGCCCTCAATCATTTCAACTAAAATTATTTCCAATTTTGCCCCTCTTGTTGCCACCAACCACCACCAGCCGCCAGTCACCGCCACCTCTCCGGCAAGCACCACCAGCCATCCTCTCTCCGACCAGCACAACCCCCCACCACCGCCACCTCTGACCACCACAAACACAACAACCCCCACTGCTACCCACCTCCGACCACCACAAACACAACAACCCCCACAACTGCACACCCTAACCACCACCTTCGACCACCACAACTCGCCACCCTAACCACCACCTCCGACCACCACAACTCGCCACCCTAACCACCACCCCAACCACCACTAGTCACCACCTCCGCTACCACATCACCACCTCTCACCGCCAGTTACCACCACCACCACACCAACCCTAGAAATAAATAGGCCTCCTATCCACCACCACCCCACCGCCGCTCACCCCCCAAATTTACTCCGCCGCTCCACCGTCTAGGGTTCAATATCTCCACCACCGACTCATACACTGCATCACCGCCACAGTGGGGCTGAATGCCACTACGAAGAAGGCCTCGCATCCCAAATCATTGAAAAAGGTAGAAGAACGGCGTGGCGAAGGAAAAAAGAGCGGTGCGACGACGAAGAATGGCGCAGAGGCAAAAAGGACCGGTGGCGGAGAACAGTGATACTAGACCGGTGTGGGAGAACAGAGGGGGAGAACAACAACAACGTACCAATCGATTAAGAAACCCTGGAGAAGAACGGTGGTGGAGAAGGCCACGCGGAGAAGAAATAGTGGGGGAGAAGACTGACTGATCGATTGGAGTGAGGGTGGAAGGAGATTGTAGTGGCGGTGAAGGGAAAATGGAGGATAAAGAGTTAGCCAGGCAGGCGGCGAAGATAAAGGAAGGAGAAAGGGGGTAGGGTATCAATTTAATCATTTTTATTTTTATTTTGTAGCAACAAAATTGTTATTTCATTAAAATATGGTTAATTCCGGCTTTAACTTTTGGAGTCAACGGCTCTCGGGGTTATATTAGCACATACATCATAAAGTTAGAGTTATTTTGGCACTTTCTCATTTTATAGGGTTATATTGACACTTTCATCTTAAAGTCAGGGTTATTTTGTCACTTTATTCTTTTATTTTCTTTCCCCTTTTTACCTCTCTTTGTATTTCATCCTCCTCACCCTGTCACCATAAAAAAATATGTGGGGGTTTTACATATAGGGAGATTAGGGTCCAATGAAATCTTGACGAGTGTTAATTAAAAATCACAATTATATACTCCCTCCGTCCCAAAATAAATGGCACCCATTATGGTCAACTTTCTCACACCATGTTTGACCATCAATAACTTTAATTACGGATATTAATGGTACATTAAAATTTGATATTTAGAAACCACGTAAACATATGAGTCTAACAATATCTCACATGATGATATTAGAGTCTATATACTAATTGAAACATGGTCTGAGAAAATTGACCAAAAAGGGTGTCATTTATTCTGGGACGGAGAGAATACATTTTTATTTCTCCCTTTGAATTTGACACTTGTCAAGATTTCATTAGAGTCCCCATATATAAAATCCCACATATAAAATCTTCTGCCCGTCATCGCTACTTTTCCTCCCCCGCCATTTCTTTATATTTCTGCTCGTCCTCCACCCGCTTTGTTTCATCACCTCCCTCCCACTGGAGGGGAGTGCCGAGTGGGCATTGGATTTGGTTACAGTATTAGAATTGTCAATTTTGTTACGCCCAGGGATTTGAATTGTGGAGGTGACGTCAAGGATTTTGATTTGTCCATCGAAAAAATCCACCTTATACACAAATCAAACCCAACACATTTTCCAATCCGAACTGCTATTTCCTGTCATTTCCGCTGTCAAGAAGTTCATGAATTTTGACATTTCGAAATAAGAAAGTGACAACAGTGTTGCAACAAACAACTGCAAGTATACTTGAACAACTTATGTAAATACTTGTATTCATATGGTAAAACTTATCACGGTTCATGAAAGTTGTTAACTGAAATTGTCAGTTGAAATGAACCACCACTTACAGCAAAACACAGTATATAACATTTATCCACTATAGTTCTGAATCAATTCAATGATAAGACACTTCTTAAACCAACACAAAATATCCCTACAGTATCGTCAAAATGCCCTCGCGCATCACCCTACTATTTAACTCCCGACCTTGCAAAACTTTTAGCCGCTTGCAACGATTTCATGGATGGCGTCGCTAACAGATTCATCATCGGATCTCACTGCCAATTTCATGGCTACCTCTTTATGTCCATCAATTCCGAAAGACAGACGAACAAGTACCTTCACATTGCCGATGTATACCCCAGATAATAAACATGTATGTGATCTTGAATTGGCAGCAACTACTTCAGTTCCCTGAAAACATTAGAATAGGAATTTTAATTCAAAGTTGCAGAAGAACACATTGAAGCTCTAAGGGTCTTCAAATTTAGCTCTAAAACAGTCTAAGAAAATACTTCCAAAATCATATCAAGGCAACCAGTTCAGCGCACGGGAAAAAAAGGGGGGGAAAACCATAAGCTTGCTGCATCTGAATTTTTTGAAGAAATACTGTATCAGTGAGCAACTGCCAACCAGCCAAAAACTCACCTCACATGGCTGCAGACCAAGAAGGCTAATAACTGCATTGACAGCTTCAGCCAAGCTTTCTCTTGGGCCAAGACCATATTCGTCTACCCGTTCGGAATCTGGGCCCATGCTTTCCCAAGCATTTCTAAAATTGGACACGCCCACTTTCATAATATAATCTGCGGCAACTACTTCAAGATCCTCCAGCTGGTATTCATCTTCCACCACTCCATCATCGTCAGCTTCACCAGTCGATGGATCAACCTGCAAATACAATTCAACTGAATTAGCAAAACTCCTGAACAAAAGTGCCATGAGAACATGATCTTAGGCAAAACATAATGCCAAAATACAATCAACATAATAACTGAACCAAAGCCTTGGTTGATTTATTTATAGGAACTTCTACCTCTTTGACATTGAACCGCAACACATTTGAGAATTTTCCAACAGCTGTAACTCCCTCAGGTTTCTCAAAGGCAACAAATGTTTGCCCAGGTGAATCGTATGGAAGTTCACGTAGAGGTTTAGAAGCAACTTCAGAAAATTCCTCAGCTTCTGAAGCATCTACGACCACAATAACCTGGCAAACAGACAGGACAACAGTGAGGAACATACACAAATTAAGATTGGAACATTAAAGGTACTAAATAGATAAAACATTACATTTTCCAATAACTGCTCTGGTATTGTATTGGTACAGTTGTATTGAAACACAACGTGGTTATTGAATATGTGCTTGATAGCAGCAACTGCGTATTCAGTTTCAGGTTCTGTAAGCTCCACTGGTGCTGATGACTGATTTTGCAAAATACGAAGAATGCACTTGATCAGTTAAATATACCAATAAATCATGATGGACAACTAGTTACTAAGAATTTGTGTCTAGTAGGTAACCTTGAAAAGTTTTCCAAAGCTTGCAAATTCAGGTATAGACAGAAGTGTCTTTTCATAGGCATCGGCTGCAGAAGTGGGAGCACTAGGAGGAGCACCCAATCCTGTTGGTTTTTTGCCAGTAGCTTTTTTCTCCGCAAGAGGCTGTGACTTAACCTCCTTTGGTACAGCATCAATGTTAAAAGGTTCCTCAGAGGGTTCTTGGATCTGTTTGAGAAAAACCAGAGCAATGACTTTCCATTACGAATAAACATCAGAACAGGAACTGATTTAAATACTTACATAATTCTTCAAACTTGTCTCCATATTGGCCAATGGAACATCAAAATGGCCAAAGAGGAACTCCTTCACTTCACTGTCAGTTTCAACTACAGAACCATCTCCACCAAGAGTGTTCAAGTAAAGTGTAGCCCTATCACGAACCTGTAACCATAAAATCCTATTTGTAATATTTACTTAAGGCAATTTGCATCATCTGATTCAGAAGGAAAAGAAGCAATGTGGAAAGCAAATGATCAAGGAAAAACTACAAGTCTATTTTTCTTGTTGATTCTTCTCCTACACTGCAGGTTGTTGAAACAAAAGTTATGGACCAGATAAATAAAACATCGCGTAGAAATTTCAGGGTCTGGACAACAAATGACATGACATAGCATAGTATGATAGTACAAATCAGCAAACAAAAACCTTACACTTCCACCAAATAAACAGAAATTCAAACCAAGACATATAAATTGCACTTCACTTTCTTGTGCCCAGGACTTCATGATAAATAGTGATAGTATAATGAAGGTTAAAAAAAACAACTAATAGGCACATGAAACTTTTGAAAAATGAAAATAAATAAATTATAGTACATGAGAGAGTCGAAATATCAGGCTATTACATGGAAGAGTACAATGGCATGATTGACAATCTTAAGAACCAATATTATGAGGAAAGATAGATGACAACATCACTAACCTCATCATCACTGTCAAAGAGGCATCGTTTCAACAGAACAAAGATACGGGGCTGCAGTAGAAAATTCAGACTTGCCCTTGTCAGTAACGTGTAGCTCTTCATATAGCACGTGAGCAAAAAAAAATCTAGGAAAAGCTTTACCTTCAAAGAATCAACCATAGCCCCAAACTTTGCCAATGTGCTGACAGCAGCAGCTCTGACAGTTGCATTCTCCAGTATCACCCGATTATAGATATACCGAATGTATTTGCTTGGATCTGATGTCTTGGGTCCTTCATTACCCAGAAAATGAAGTATCTGGATGCATGTTAAGTTCAAGTCAGCTAGTAAACACAGAAGTACTGAAGGTTGAACTAGGGTGAATTACAAGTACAAATGGGAAACAGGGTAATGAAAAAATAAAAATCAGACCTGAGTAGAAAGGTATGTAAATTCACAATCTTCAATAAATTCACACAAGTGTAGCAGACCATTTTCTTTGGCATCGGGAATATCTCTGATCAGGATCACAATTGAGTCAACAATAGCCTTCTTGTAGTCAAATCCACCTTCTTCCCTCAATATATTGCTTAAAAAGTTCATCCTACAGCAGAAGTCCAGAAGAAAAAAATTGAATAAATGATCATAAGATCAATCTAATATGTATAAGGAAAGCAAGATGCATAAAGATAATAGAAAATATGAGACATTAAGAATATCACTTTATAACACTTGGTAGAGATTACAAGTCCACTTACAGAGATCTATACTTCAGAGGGAATTTCAAACACAGTGATCTAATGGCTTCTACCACAACAATCTTGAATTCATCAGCAATGTCAGACATAAAATTTGTGATTTGTTTCATCAACCGATCAACACTGGATTCATTCCCTGTTTTCAATAAAGTGGTAATGGCAAGAGTGGCTATGCTCCTGTTTTGATCAGAAATCAAGCTCTCCATATCTATATTGCAATTTGTCACAGCCAAAGGATGAGTCATTGCCACCTGCATTGAGTGGAAGAAGATGAAACATAAAGATCATGGTCTATACTACAAAATAACAAGAAAATAGTACACATAAAAAATGATGAGTAAAATAAAACATAAGAGTGAATGGAACTTAATGAGGTGCATTAAAAGGGATTGCAGAAAGTTCATAATATCATAGACCTAGTTGATGAATTAAATGGTTTTGAAAATTTTCTTCCCAAGGCAATAAGGTACAGAATAAAGTTTTAAAAAACAGTTGATGAGAAAGTTAAAAGGCAAAAGATGGGCAGCAAACAAAACATAGTCACGATTTTGTTCTTAATTTAGATAACACCAGAATGTGCAAGGTGTCCATCTAAAGTCATATTATAATCTACCTTGTTCAGAGTTCGGACAGCAGCAAACCGAAGTACTGGTTTGGATGATGTTAAAAATAGCTGGAGGACAGTAATTGCAGGAGTTAATTCTCGATTGGTTACGCCATTCAACTGTGTGATTGCCCTGGCTGCTTCAAAAATAACTAATTCTGCTTTGTGACGGAGGCAGCCTTCGAGGTAGTCATAGAAAGGTCGCTCCCCACTACTATTGGCTCCAGACTCTCTAATAACCTAAATTTAAGAATAACAGCAGTGACCAGTCAATATTCACATCAGCAACCAAATGAGCGAACTAGAAAAATCGAAAGTGACAATCATGATAACGAACATGCAAGAGAAGATATAGATTCGAAATTGGAAAAAACTTGCCTGGCTAGTATAGCGAATTAAAAGGCATTGAGCCAAGGGTGAACGAACAGCTCCTCTTGTCAAGCCGCTAACTAGCTTGCTAACAGCTAAACGGTCATTTTGGCGTATCTGCAGATTGAATATAACTAATCAATGCATGTTCTAGCAACATGTAGAATAAAGATCCTCAGTTCACAAATAATTTCAAAAAAAAAACTCCACTAGTCTTACATAACCATTATGACAAAAAGTTAACGTACGTGAAATGCAATTTCATTCTGTTTAAACTAACTTTTTAGGTAGGGCTATTACATGTCCCCAATAAAAAAAGAATAACCAACTACAAATTACAATAAATACACAGGTCACGTGTGAAACATTAGTGAATAAACACAAAAAACCAAAAACAAGACACAACCTCTCGTTCCCTTGGGGTAGAAAAGGCATGTAGACAGTTCATGGAAAAGGAGAACAAAATTTCTGATAAACTTTCCTTCAGTACATGGTGGCTGTAGAGTGGTTAATTTATTCCACTTTACATGCCTCTTTGCACATAAATGAATTGAAAAATTAATGCAGAAAACACAAATAAAGCACCACTGGTTACAACTACATGATTAAAACAATCCATAACAGTTTTATCATAGTTTAGGTAATTTTTTAATATTCCTAAAATAAATTCACGTTATGAAGCGTAGCAGGTATTACTATATGTAAAGCACATACATCATGAAGATCAAATCCTGATAAATACAGAATGTCTGGTGAAAGGGAGGAAAGGAGGTCAAAATGGTAAAACTAAATCAGTCCATTTTATATTTTATTACATTATTGCTTCAAGTAGATGAACATTTCCAGATGGTCATCAATGGGAGATGGAAACGATATCATAGTCCACTCAAGAGATATTCGAAAGATGATTCTCTTATGCTTATCTGCATCTTTATCTTTTAATTTTTAGAGGCATAAACAAGAGTGTTGATTGACAGTACATTCAGTTCAGACTTCATTAGACACACCAGTGTTCCCTAACTAAACCATCAAGCAGAATTGAGGATATCGAAATAGATCCAGTAGCATCTTTAAAAGAACCGAGTTCAAACTACATAAAAATAAGTATAAGTATTTCCATTATATCACAAATGATACCTGATGAAGCAATCCAAGCGCATGGAACTGCACTAATGCAGCCTTAGATTGCACAGCATCTTGCACTTCATTACTCCATCTTTTTACAATCTCCGGATTTGTCTGTCACAATATCAAGTGTAAAAGATTTTTTTCCCACAGAAGTCTGAACCAGCTGATTACTTACTGTATTCAACATACCTGCAGTAAATGTATTCCACTAACAAGGGCAGCACTAGCAACAGCGTTGTTCTTATCAACAATAGCCTGTTTTAAGTATCGCTCAATTTGAGTTAGGAGTGTTCCATCAGTGATCCGGCAGAGTACACGGATAGCATTTGCCCTATACATGTCAGTTCTGCTATTCATATCCTTCATCAGAGAGCTGGTGACGATAATAACCTTACAAAGGAGTATCGCATCAAGTTCTAATCTTTAAGTTAACATCAAGAGAGAAAAGCTAATCATAAGAAAATTTAAAATAGCACAACACCTCATCAGCAGATGGGGATATCTCCTTTATCATCAAGTAAACCATTCTCCTGAGACCAGCATCTTTAGATTGAAAAAGCTTAGTGACAGAAAAGAAGACTTCAGTAGCCTCAACCTGCAATATAATAAAGTCGATATGAATTTTATCAAACGGATATAGAGCATACCATCCCTAACGGCCTAATTATAATAAAATGAAAACAAAGTGGGAGAGCAGAAATGGATCAACATCAGACAGTAAAATGCTATTGGTTTAAAGTATTTAGGGGAAAGTGGGGAGGAGACGAAGAAACCTATAATTAATCTACTTTTTCAGGAATGTGAATCGAAGCCATAACAAATTAAGAAGGATACTCTTTGACAACCCTTGTTGAGGAGAACAGCATAAACTCCTATAGTAGGATTTTTTCTAAGGCAAAAAGAGAACAGTGGGAACTAATTCAGACGATGTTTATTCATCAATCCAATACTGAGCATTATCAAAGACAACTTCAGCCTGATAACAGCACGTAATAGTAAAACTACCGGACATCTGACGGCCAATATGCTGAATGAAACACTCATATTGAAACTACACATGAACCGTCCTTCAAAAACTATATAGGTTCCCAACAAAGGGAACACGCCTCTTCAAGAACATCGGCTAGCACTCCACAAAAAAACTACAGCTAGTCAACAATAAGTCTGAATCTGAAGCATTGAAACAAACTATATAATACATCTAACATGGAGATGAGGTAGATTCATAAAAAAGAAAAACCAATGATGCCGAAGTTAACGATTGAGCAATGCTAAAAGGAATTAACTAACAAAAGAGGAACTGGATAGATAACGTCATCCAAGGACACTCTAAATCACTATATGTACATAACATTTGCTGCAGAATGAGAGCATTAGTTTTTGGAATCAACCTTGGTAAAGCTCTCTCCCTGATTCAGTAGATACAGGAGCTTCGTAATGACCTGCACAACAGAAAAAAGGTAGGAAACTCAGCGAACTCGAAGCGGAAAAGCCAGCGGAAGCAGAACTTAGCAAGAGGCAAAGACAGAAAGATGCAGCACCTGTGAGCATCTCCTCGGATCCAATTGAGGATCGTTGAAAACCCTAGCTTCCTGCAGGACTGCACCTTTCTCGATCCCGTAGAATGGAGAGAATTCCACTGCAGTTAAAACACGATTCAACGATTACGCAGAGCATTCAACCAAATTCAAACACGAAATCCAAGAGGAACAGAAGCAATGAGGGGCGGAATCCCACGGATTTGCAAATCCTAAGGCAAATTAGAGAAAATGCAGATCTAGGAAGCGAACTACATCAGTTAAACTAGTGCAATACCTTCGTCGTCGCGATCATCGTCCTTCTTCACGAGAGGCTGAGCCATGGCGAGATCTGGCGGGGATTCAACGGGCACAGTAAGGAGTTAAGATTCAGCTAAGTGTTTATGCGTAATGGAAGGATCGAGAAGGCAGAATTGGTACCTCAGATCAGTAGATTTGGCGGTGGAACTGGTGGCGATGCGGAGGCGGGTGATCCAGACCGGAGTATTTTTATTACGGGGGATTTGTAGAAATTGTTGAACTTCGGCCTTTTAAACGCTAGCTGAATGCTGATCTTGGGCTTTGCCTAATTCCTTTGCTCTTCATCACAAAATTAAATTGATTTAACTTTTACCAAACCATATATTGTCATTACTTCTTCTTTTTTTTGGAAATTAAGTTGGTAACTATAAACTTTTACTCACTATTTACGGTAATCTACTTCATAAACTTTTACTAACGTATTTTAAAGCAATTTACATAATTAGATTAGGTGTATTATACCACAACTAGTTATCACCCGTGCCCATGCACGATATTGAACAAAAAATAAAATATAATATAATTTATAATTTAGAACTAAGTGCTTATATAACTCCCAGTTTTTTTGTATGTGCAAATATAACCCTGAATTTTTTGAAAGTTCATTTGTACCCAAAGTCATCTAATCGGACAATTATGTACCCATTCATATTCTAGCTAATCTAAGCGAGCACTCGGGTATAAGTTTATATATTTTAGCCGGTCTTGGGTATAACTGCACTTTTAAAAAACTGAGCGTTATATTTACACGGAATCATCTAAGAATTTTATTCTATAATATAAATAAGTAATAAATTTTTGTATATGTATATGAAAATTAAAATAAATTAAGATATTTATTAATATTATAATATATTTAATTTAAAAATAAAATAATTAACTCAATCTTTGTTGATTTATAATAACTAAATATTTTATGTTTAAATAAAAATGATATATATAAATATATGTATTCTATATAAAAATTATTTTATATAGAAAATTATTAACGGTTAACGGTGGTAGGAATGAAGTCGACGGTGGAAAAATGTTAGCAAATTCCATTCATGTCAACGATAAAATTTGTATAGTCCTAAATTTTGTAAATAGAGACAGCAAAATAGAGGTGTTAACTGTCGAAAGATTTTTCTGGTGAAAAATAACCTCAAAAGATTTTCCATGATGAAAGAATTTTTTTTATCTGTGGCTAGTTCAATTGAGAAAGAGAGCTAAGAAAATGTGTCAAGATATTGGATTAAAGAGTGGATGTTTTGGAATAAGAAGCGGTGGATGGAGGAACGTGGAAGGGTTAAAGAAGAAGAGGCAAATACGGAATACAAAGAATTTTAGTAAAATTATTAATTATGGTAAGACTCTGCATTAAATCTCACATCCTTTAAGGAAATATATTGGAAACTATATATTTTTAATAGTTTTAAATGTATAGAAATACTTTACGCCGTAGTGATCAGAATATGAAAAAAATGTTGATAATGAATCAATAATTATTTAATGCAGATTATAAAATTATGTGTCTTTTAAAAAGAAATCGAAAAAGTATTCTTAGTTATAAATATAGATATAAGATAACATATAACATATCCAAAAATACTAAATTTAATTCAAAATTATAAATTTTAGGGTATAATTGAATTTATACAGCATATATTTCTATGAAATAATATTAGTATTTTGTAAATATAAAATATATTTTGTATACTATTAATTATAAATATATATATATATTAATACAAATATGAAATATATAATTATAATTATTCAATAACTAGATAGTAAATTTTATTAAAATATATTCATTTTAACACCTCTATAATGTAGGTGCACAATTTTAATTATGAATAATATATTTATAAAAGTACTCCTTTTTGGAATGAAATAGAAGTTTCCTATTTCGGAATGAAATAGAAAATTTGTTCTTAATTAGAAGTATAATGAAATTAATTGAATATTTTTCACTAATAATTTATTTTTTGTAATTAAAAAAATTATATCAAATTTTAAATTAAATTTGAGAATATATTATAATTTTATTTGCTATTTAAATACTGATTCCCATAAAAAATATTTTTATCATTTAAATAAATAACATTTTATTTACTATTCACTTTTGGAAAAGTTTTGGGAAAACCGCCTTTGCATAGACATATGAAAAGATAGGGCTGAATTAGAATTATAAAAATATAAAAGGTTTTAGTAGCAATATTAAAATTTTATTATGCAACGTGCAGTAATAATTTTATGATTCAATTAATGCAACACAAAAATTTTATCTTAGTTTCTTCTAATTTCAGTTAAAACCTTGTTTTTTTCCATAACTTATAAAAAAATTCAAAAGACGGACTCTTTTCTTTTTATATATTTGAATAAAATTTATTCTATAATTAATGCTAATGACAATAGTATTAGATTGATTTTATAAAAAATAATAGAACAACATTACTCAAAGTCAAAAACATTTCAGACTAAAAAATAAAAATAGTTTAATTAGAAATGAATAATGTGTTGTTTGTAAATAAAGATTTTTAAATTTTGGTTGGGATCTCAACTTTTAAATATTTTTTCACAATAGTTATTATTATTATCTACAATCAAACAATCAATGATGATAATGTCTCGGGAAAGACAGAGTTTGATTAGAATAATATGAATTTTATGTACTATTTGAAGTGAAAATTTTAATTTTTGATAAAAAATATTACATATTTATGGAAAGAGATGTTTTGCTCTAAATACATAATGTTTCCAACAAAAAATAGGCGTGTGAGTTTACTAAAATAGCTTATAATCCAAAATTAACCCGAATTTTAATTGCTAACCCGCAAATTTTCATCTTTTTGTGGTAAAAATGTGCTCGAGTCCCCGGTCTTTCTATAACTTATGAAAATACCGTCTTTCAAAAGACGGACTCTAAGATGGACTCTTCAATGATTAGGATCAGTGTTTATTATATAATATATACAATCCTTTTTTTAGTATCCAAAGACTATAATTAAACACTAACAGAATACAGCTTTGCCATCTCATTGATCAGAGAATTGGACATCGCTTGAATGGTATAAGTGACACCTCCAACTTTAAGCTTATCCTTTTTTAGCTTACTCTCACTACCTAAACTATGCAGAGGCCTCATTTGATCTCAACTATATTACCATTGCTTTGCGGAACAGATGATAAAAGTGATACAACACCTGTGGCTCGGGTCTAGGTTGTTGTGCAGTCTGGCTCCTCTTCTTTCTAACCATACTCCCATGACCATCAAGCCGAGAACCATTCAGTTCCTCCAAAGCAAGATATGTTCTTGATCCAAAGCCCAATAATCCGCCAAACAATTAACCAAGACTGCAAAAGAATCCACATTTTCAGCACCAAATCGAGTAATAATGACAAATGCAATTATTTTTGACAAACCAACATGTACCAAGAACCGTATTTTAAAAAACAACAGCAATTCCACAACATTGAGCCAATTAACAAAAGCTTCGATACAAGTTACACAATGCATCACATTATCCATACACCGACAAAAAACCATACATGAAACAACATTAATAATTTCCATCACAAAATCATCAAAATTATAAAATAATTGCCACCGCCACGAAGCTCACACACACAATCGGGCAAAACAAAACTGGAAGTTACTATGTGAGTGTGCGTGATTGAGAGGGGGGATTTGGTATGAACCTCAATGCGAATAGAGAGAATTTCCTTCGATGGCTAGGGTTGAGGAAGTGACCTTGAACAAAGTATCAAGATATTATTGGAATAAGGAGAAAAGTTTCGGAATATGGATCGGTGGATGAAGGAAGGTGGGAGATTAAAGAAGAAGAGGCGTTCAAGAATGCAAAATACAAAGAATGGTGTAGTTATTAATTATGGTAAGGCTATATTAAATATCACAACTTTTAAGATAATATATTGGAAACTAAATATATTCTTTATAGTTTTAATTGTATCTTTTAAAAAATCATTAATATTTACAAAAGGTGACTTGGCAAGCTGATGTGGTAAATTATGAAAGTGCCATGTGTCAAAAAAAGTTGCTGCTTTAGTTATAAGTATAGATATAAAATAGAGACGTAAATTATATTCTATCGCCAGTGTATTGTTCAATATTGTACCCCATGTATTAAATTATGTGCGTAAATAATGGAAATATACATAAATACCTAAATATACATAAATATATGTCTGAATAATAGGAGAGAGTGTATTAGTTTTTACTGTAGAACATATTAGTTTTTACTTTAGAATACATTTAGTTATTGGGGATACAATTAATGTGGTGTGTATCCCAATGTATTATATACTAATTGGATAATAGAAGATGCATGGGAGAAATAAAAAATTAGAAAGTGTTACGTGTTAGACCTTAGAATATTCTTAACAAATTTCGTTCTTACAATTTTTATCGTTAGTTTATAACTATTTATATTTAAGATATATTTTAAAATGTGAGAAATAAATTAAAATAAATATCAAATTATCACATGAGCTATATCAATTTTAAAATAATTATAGCTATCGATTACAACGATTAGGCGATCTAAAATGAAGTTATGTAAGAAAATTAATAAATCATCTATTTTTGTGGTAGAAAATTGATGGAGGATGAAGAAATTGGTAGGTTGTCAATTTGAACTTTGATTACATGAATAGATAGTGAGGAAGTCTAGAACGCAAGTTCAAAATTAATGATAAAGGCACTTTTATTCGTAATGTTTTTGTGTTTTTTGGTGTAGGAGGGAATTCAATTGCGTATTTAATAGCTAGAGGTATCTATAGTACCCTTCTTTCTTAGTCAATTCTGCACAGAACCCTTTTTAGTAAAAAATATCGAACTTTGACCACATATTTAAATATGTGTATGAACAATAATTTTATCGTATAACATATGTTTAGATTCGTCGTAATGTGTAGTTTCTTAATACCAATTTTTGTGTGTGCAGTTATTGTCTGTAGTTACGCATATTTACAATCAAACATATTTATTGGAGGCCGTGAAAAGATTCTGTGCAGAAATGACTGGGACGAAGGGAGTATGTTTTTACACGTGTACTCATAACATGGACACGATTATGAGTTTACAACATTTAGCTTTAGATCAAGTAATCATTGGATAGAATCATTTTTACAATGGGAGTATGTATATATTCTAAGAGTATGTACAGTGGGGGGAACCACTCTCAAACCACTTAAATAATTTCAGTTAATTAAATAATCAACATCTCTCCTTCACCTCAGATTTCAACTAATCAATTGGGACAAGTAATCAATTGG
>JAULKJ010000010.1:1828965-1841341 GCA_032355405.1 Rubia balearica
GGGGGAAATACGGGAGAGAAAGCAAGGGAAGAAAGACGGGAGAGAGAAAACCCCTCGCTGCCGGGAAGAAAGATGAAAACCAGGGGAGGAAATAATTTGATTTTTTTTCTTTTTTGACAGGGGCAACATGGTCTTTTCAATAAAATCCAGTCATAAAATGGTTGACTAAAAAGTCAGCGGAGTCAAGGGTTATTTTGACACTTTCTGAGATTGCAGGGTTATTTTGACACTTTCAGCCTAAAGTCTAGGTCATTTTAACATTTTATTCTTTAAATTTTCATCTTTAATGGTACAATCATAATTTCAAATTCAGTATGACGTGCCAGCCATTGATTGAATAAAGTTTAGCTGAGTCCAAGCATATTTTGGAAGAGTTGAACAAAAGAGTTGGGTGGGAGCGGTGTTGCGTTGTGCCGCTCCGAAACTCGTGTACTTACCAACCATGCAAAACTTTTGAACTTAAAGGCACTACATCGCAGCTAAAAATCAGTGATCATCATTTTCCACTGCAAGAATGGCTGCTCTCAACTCAGCCAACATCTTCACTGCAAATCACGCCCAGATTCCTTCCTGGGTTTCCCTCAAGCCCAGCTTCGCCCCTCTCCAGTATGCCCCACAGCCCAACACCGGGAAGCTCGAAAACCTCCATTTGGTTTCCTTATCAAAACAAGGCAAGCTGAACGAAGCCCTCAAGTTCCTCACGGAGATGGACTCCGCCGGTGTCCCGGTGACGCCGCAGACGTACGAAAACCTGCTTCAAACGTGCGCAAAGGCGAAGTCTTTACGCCATGGAAGATCGGTTCACCGGAGGGTTTGTAAGGAGCTCGGAGAGCCACCTACGTTTCTTCAGAATTGCGCTCTGGAGATGTACTTAGAGTGTGGGAGTGTTAAGGATGCTGAGAAGGTGTTTGATGAAATGCGCGAGAGAAGCCCGGGATCATTTTTCTTGATGATTTCTGCTTATGTCGGTAAGGGGCGGATAGCGAAAGGCTTCAAATTGTTTTCGGGAATGCGGGAGTCCGGGATCCTCCCCGGGCCTTCTGTTTTTATAAAGCTTCTGCGAGTTTCGCCGGGGTTAGAGGTTGGGAGACAGCTGCATTGTTTAGTTGTGAAGTCTGGTTTTGTGGAGAATGTGTCTATGGATACCTCTGTGTGTAATATGTATGCTAAGTGTGGGTCAGTGGAGGATGCAGAGCGGGTTTTCGACACAATGTTGGAGAAAAATGCGGTTGTTTGGACTAGTTTGATGGTGGGATTCACTCAATGTGACAGGCTTGATGATGCTCTGAGATTGTTTGCTCGGATGTTGAAGGAAGGGGTTGAAATGGATGACTTTGTCTTCTCGATTGCTCTTAAGGCGTGTGCTGGATTGAGGGATGTGATAACCGGGCGCCAGATTCACGCCCTTATTGTGAAACTCGGGATGGATAGCGATGTTTCCATGGCTACACCTCTTGTGGACTTCTATGTTAAGACCGCGAATGTTGAGGCAGCTGTTCGGGTGTTTGAAATGATCTCTGAGCCGAATGATGTTGCTTGGAGTGCGATAATCACAGGCTATACTCAAGCTGGCGAGTTTGAGAAGTCCTTTCGAGTTTTCAACAGTTTGAGGAGTGAAGCGGGAGCGTTGAATGAGTTCATATACACTAGCATCTTCCAGGCGTGTGGTGCCATGGCTGACCTAAACATGGGAGCTCAGGCTCATGGAGACGCGATCAAACGAGGTTTGATCTCCCATCTCCATGGCGAAAGCGCTATGATCACCATGTATGCAAAATGCGGTAGACTAGATCGCGCGTTTGAAGTCTTTAACTCGGTTCCTGACCCGGATACTGTGATCTGGACTTCGATAATCGCTGCCTGTGCTTACCATGGCAATGCCAATGAAGCCCTAACCCTATTCAAGAAAATGCAGGCTTCCGGGGCAAGCCCTAACGCGGTTACTTTCATCGCGATCCTTACTGCCTGCAGCCATTCGGGACTGGTTGAGGATGCAAAGGGATACCTCGAATCCATGACCTGGAAGTACAACGTCGAGCCAACCATAGACCATTACGACTGCATGATTGATGCATACGCCCGAGCAGGGCTGTTTAACCAGGCGATGGATGTGATAGAGACAATGCCATTTGAACCTGATGCCATGAGCTGGAAAAGCCTACTAGGAGGGTGCTCAATCCACCATAACTTTGAGTTCGGAAAACACGCAGCTGAAAAGCTTCTCATTCTGGATCCTAATGACACTGCTGCATACATACTGATGTTCAACCTCCATGCTTCTCATGACCAATGGGATGAAGCAGCAAGCTTCAGAAAAATGATGGCAGAAAGGGGGATAAAGAAGGAGGTTGGCTGCAGCTGGATTACTGTAAAGGGTAAGGTGCACAGGTTCATAGTTGGGGACCGGCACCACCCGATGACCGGGGAGATATACGAGAAGCTGGAGGAGCTGAAGGTTTCCGTGAATGGAGGCAGTTTTGATGACGATGATGCACTTTGTTCTGGTTTGGTGGGCCGGAAGGAGCAGCTTCTTGATCACAGCGAGAGGCTTGCGATTGCTTTCGGGCTTCTCTCGACGCCGGAGAATGCAGTTATATCGGTGTTCAAGAACCTTAGGGCGTGTAGAGATTGCCATGAGTTTGGGAAGCATGTATCTCTGGTTTGTGGACGAGAAATTGTTGTGAGAGATGCTAGTCGGTTTCATCACTTCAAATCTGGGAAATGTTCTTGCAATGACTATTGGTGAAGTATGTAGCGAAAGTTGTGCGCATGTTTTTAGTTCAAATTTTGCCAACACGGCTAATCTCAACTCTTAATCCTGCCATTATTTGGTCTACTTAATCTAACGGGCACCTATATAAAACACATGTTTTATAAAATGGCAAAATATTGGGAAAAATCGTCTTTACATAAATATATGGAAAGACGAGACTGAATTAGAAGAGAAAGTCTCAGGAAATGCGGTCCTTCCATAAGTTTATGGAAAGTCCACTGTATTTTTAATCTTAAACGTAAAAGAGGTTTTTGCACGAAAATATAAATAAAGTGTAATGATATTTTCAGTGAAATTTCATCAAAGTGAATTATGCGGCATTGGAAAAATGACTAAAATATCCATTGTTTGCTACACTTTTTAAGGAAGGTGATTACTGATTTGTTCTTTTCATTAATGCACATTATTCATTTTGATATTTCACGATGTATTTTCACTGAGAGTATCATTCCTCAAATATATATAAAATGTAAAAAATAGTTTTAAAATTTTAAATTTAATATGTAATTTAATAAATGTAGTGTATAAATTTAAAAATACGTGAACTGTCCATAACCTTATGAACAGGTCGCCTATCAAGAGACCCACTCGAATTAGAATTATAGAAATGTAAAAAAAATTAGTTGCAATATAAAAATTAGAATTATGGAATGTGTAACGTATAGTAGTTATAAGTGTATGGCCCAATAAATGCAACCCAAATATTTTTTTTATCTTGATTTCTTCTAATTTGTAGTTTAAACCTTGGTCTTTCCTTAATTATGGAAAGACGGTCTTTCAAGAGACGGATTCTTATAAAAAAGTATAAACATTTTAAATATAGATTTTAATACCTATTTATTATAGGAAAAATACAAAAATAACCCTATTATTTTTTAAAAGTGTCAATCTAACCCTGTAAAATCTGAAAGTGCGATTTTAACCCTAGGTTTTTCAGTAAATGTACCGATATAAACTTTTCACACTATCCCAACGTTCATTGGCATTTTCATCAAATGTGCCGATATAACTTTTTCGCACTATTCCACCAACCCACCCTCCTCACCCGAAGGTCTCCGGTAACTGGTGGTTAAAATGTTATATTGACACATTTGCTGAAAAACTTAGCATTGAAATCGCACTTTTAGATTTTACTAAATTAAATTGACACTTTCAAAAAATTAATTGGGTTAATTTTATATTTTTCCCAAGTATCAATTCAAGTTTCACTTAGTATACAATATCTCGCGGATACAAGGTAAATGGTGTATCTACTGTACTAGAATTGAGTAATTTAAATTTAAAATATAAAAATAATACATATCCCACATTTTTTGAAATTTAACTAACCAGCACCAATACAAGATATACTGCTGAAAACATAACGCAATACGTATGTTTGAGCTACTAGTATATAATTTACCTTTACCTCTAATGTTGATCCAAATGTATCACGCATTAGATATGCTCATAAGTAATCTAATGTGAGAATTAAGCTAAAAGATAAAATACAAAAATCAAACTGACTTATTAAGCAAGAACTTGACAAGGATAATCATTTTAATTTTAAATTTAAGTCTAAAATAAACGATATAATTATATTAGTGGGATACAAAAAGAGAATCCGAATAAATTGTATGCACATTTATTAAAATTCATTTAAAGATATATTATGTTTAAATGTAAATATACAAATTAACATTATGCACTTTGTGCCTTTGTTAGTGCCTTTATGTATCTTTCTTACTGTCACTTAGACCATTGTTTAGCACTGTAAAATTTAGTTAGTATCTTTGTGTACCTTCTTATTGCGACTTAGGCCATAGATTAGCATTGTAACATCTATATAGTGCCTTTGCGTAAATGAGATCATCCCATATCTTGATGTAAAGATCATTCAAATGTAGGCTATTTGGCCAATCTGATAATATAAAAGGTTGGATTCCCTAACATCCCCGTCATTGACGGTTTTAAATTTTTAAAAAAACATTATACAAAATATATGAAATTTTTTTTTGTTAGATCGCCTAACGATTAGATCAATCATTAAAAACCTTATTATGATAATTTTAGAGTCAAATTATAATTATTTCTATATATATATATATTCTCAGTGAAACTTTGTAGTGAAATGAATGACGTGGCATTAGAAAGATGACTAATATACACCTTTCAAGGAATGTGATGAGTGATTTGGTATATTCATTAATACCACATCATTTACTATAGTGTTTCAATATGAATTTTCACTCCGAGTATCATTACTTTTAAAAAAAAATTACAGGAATTTTTATAAAATAAACATTATTAATTATATTAGTTTGACCTGTCTAATGATTAAGCGGTTTGAAATAAGATTATTATAGAAAGGTATTAATATAATAATGTAGAAAGTAAAGTGTTTAATTTTGAAAAAAAACACTGAAAAACTATTGTTACACTCCATCAAATCAGGATCGCTAACTAATCATTCAAAAAACAAAACAAAAAAAATAAAGACACGTTCCACATAAATAACAAGAAAAAATGCACGACCAATAGAATTCAGAATCCCACCTACAATAATTTACGTTACAATTCATTTAAAACACGTGTGGAATTATTAAACATATCATAAACACGTTTCCTATCACGACGGAGCGTCTGCATTCTTCAAGCCACCTATCGTAACTCTGGAATTCGTGGCGCTTAAGCATAAATCTTGTGCACTTGTTTAACCTCAATTTTTTTCTACTCTCTCGTCCAAGAAAAAATGACACATTTACTTTTTCACGGTATTCAATGATCATGTTTGACCAACTAGATCTCCAACTACACATAATAATTTTGCACAAAAAATTGATAATTAGAAAATAAATGTTAAGACGAATCTAACAATATCTCACATTATTTTTTTATTTTATGTATATTAATATATAATTAGGGTCAACGTTTGCAAAATTTGACTTGAAAAAATAAATGTGTCATTTTCTTCGGGACGGAGGGAGTATAACTTTTTACAGCACATAAAAGAAGAGTTTTTTCTCTATTTAGACTTGATAAAGTCTTGGGAAAGAAGGTCTTTCCATAAGTTTATGGAAAGACGGAGTTTAATTAGAATAATAAAAAGTAAAAGGTCTTAGTTGCAACATTAAAGTTTTATTATATAACATGTAGTAGTTATAAAGTTTATAACCCGATTCATGCAACCCGAAAATTTTATCTTAATTTCTTCTATTTTACACTTTAAATCTTGATTTTTCCATGACTTATGAAAAAATCGTCTTTCAAGAGACGAACTCTTCAAAGAAACCCCCACCCCCTAAGCAAAATATCATCGCCATTCAAGAGGAGAGCGCTAAAGATCTCTTCAAACCCCTCTCTTCTCCACCAAAATCAAAATCTCTGTCCTCTACGAATCTTAATTTCCATGCTCACTCTAACTAAAACATATACCACCTCCTTTTCCCCCTTCATATTATTATAATACTCAATTTCCCACCACATAACCTCCACTAACAATATTCATTTCATTAAGGTTGACCAAATTGAATCATAAAATTCCATTCATTGATAATAATAAGTAATACTTATTTGCTTTACTTTTAACCAAATAAATATAAATATGAATAAAATATAACATAAATAGTGTCGCACGACCTAAAGTGGAGATAAATAAAATATATTATAATGTGAGTGTATTTCAAACAATCAATTTCTCATAATCTTTAGTGAATCTCACAAAGTTTTACAATTTTAGCTGGAGGAAGTCTAGGAAAGGTTACACACGTCCATATGAAATATGGCTTTACTTTTTAACTGTATTTTTAAATTTAAATATTATATTTTATCAAATAGAAATGTAATGAGTTGTGTTTGAATGTTAAAATATAAGTAATATTATATAAAAAGTATGATATTTAAATTAAAATAATTTATTTAAAATTTAGTGTTTAATTAAAAAATACAGTTTATAAATGAAATAGAATGAACTGTCCTGATAGGCCACCTGTAAGAGCATTTAAGCAACAAAAAATTAACCATTATTTAATAAATAATTTTTTTAGAATTAAACCTTAAATATAAATAATTAGGGAAAAATAGAGTCAGTCTATTGAAATACGCTCTGTCCATAAGTTATGGAAAAATCATAGGTTCAAGTGAAGTTTTACCTTAAAATTGGGGGTTAAATCAATTAAAATCCGTGTCAAATTTGGGTTATAATCTATTTGGGTAAACTCCTCACTCATATTTGAATTATAAAGAAACATTACATTTTTAGACTATTATATCTAATCAAAACTCAAATATTCCACTTACAATTACTACAGAGTATAAACCCCTAACTTTATTATTTTAATTAAACCCCTAACTTTATTGTCTAATTAACTCCGTGTTTCCCTAGGTCTTTCCCAGTTTGTCCTTAGTCAAATCAATTAAATAAAATAATTAAAAATGATGAAGTTACTCATAAAATGTGCACCTCAGAGCATGTACAAAGGGGGTCTCAAATGGTCTCAATTGAAAATTGAGATACAATTGAGACAATAAAATTCCACAGTAGGGGTCTCAATTGTGTCTCCAAGAATTGAGACAAGGCCACCAGGCCTTGTATTTGAGACCAGGCTCAGCCGAAAAGTGTGTCAGTGGAGCATGTGCTCCCTTCTTGTTTGTTTTCCTTTTCAAACAAGAAGAAACAATTCTGCTCTTTTCTTTTATTTTTTCATTCTGCTCCTTTCTTCTATTTTCATTCTGCTCCTTTCTTTTATTTTTTTAGTTTCCTTTTATTTTTAGTTTTCGATTCTGCTCCTTTTTTGGTTTCCTTTTATTTTTTGTTTCCAATTTTGCTCATTTTTGTGTTTCCTTTTATTTTTTATAAAATGAACAAAATTCTGAGAAATTTAAAAAATTAAAGTGTATTATTAATTTCAATTTTAATTTATTTTGTTAGTTAAGTGTATTTGAATTAAATATTATATGTAAAAATAATGAGTAGGCTAGAGAGAATAAAGTTGGGTTTATGGAGTTGTCTCAAAGTGGTCTCAACCATTGTGGAGAAAAAAATGGAGTG
The DNA here is from genome assembly GCA_032355405.1 of Rubia balearica. NCBI lineage: Eukaryota > Viridiplantae > Streptophyta > Magnoliopsida > Gentianales > Rubiaceae > Rubia > Rubia balearica. Next base: position 1,836,768 of record JAULKJ010000010.1, read on the forward strand.
ATTTAGTTGTTATCTCAAATGGTGAGGTAGAAGAGAGAGGTTGATTATTTAATTAACTGAAACTATAAGGGGTGTCTCAATTGGGTCTCATTGTACATGGTCTTATGGCCGAGTGTGTGGATCAGTGTTTTTGACACAGCATCTTACGTTAGCATTAGCAACACGGGGTAGTGTTTATTACTCATGGACAAATTATAAATATGGAAAACTCATACTCCCTGTATCCCAACAAAAATTATGTAATTTGATTTTTGGAATTAGCTGCATTAATATTTAGCTCTTTCTATGTTCCACCCAATTCTGTACACTTTGAATTTCGTCAGTTATGTAAAATATAATAGAGTGATTGTATTCATCACAAAAGACCCTATATATATGGCAAATACAAAGACCAAATGCCAACATGAAAAAGATAAGATAGCTAACTAATCTTATATATATAAAAAAAAAAAGGAAATGTACTAACTAATCATATATGGAAAATGATCATATTCTAAGAATATTTACCTAAATCTAATACTCCCTCTAGTACTCTATTATTGGCCACTGCTTTTGGGTACATTTTTTTACAAAGAGTAAAATGAATGGTATAGATTACATTGAAAGTAGGAAAAGTAAATTGGGTGGATGAAATAATCTAGAATTAGCCAAAAAGGGAAAGCAGCCTATAAAAAAATCTTCCCAAAAGGGAAAAGGAGCCATTATTAAAGGATCATAGGGAGTAGGGAAAAAATCTAATCAAAATATCCTTAATACTCCTCAAACATGTAAATCTAAGCCCAACTTATGAAGTACTAACTGAAACCGATGACGACCAAGTGCTTTGGTAAAGATATCTGCTAGTTGACTTGAGGTGTTGATATGATGAGTGACCACCTCACCAGACTGAACAAAATCTCTAACGAAATGGCAATCAATTTTTAAAAATGCTCCGTGCACCCATGAAAGACGGGATTAGCAGCAATTAGCTATAGGAGAAGAATGATCACATAATTAGCTGTAGGAGAATAATGGTCAACACCAAGCGAACGAAGTAAAGATTTAAGCCATATTAATTTTCAACAAATCATAGCCAATAGCACGATGTTCTGCTTCTGCTGAGAAGCGAGAAACCGTAGGCTGCTTCTTAGACTTCCAAGACACGGGAGATTCACCAAGCATAAAAAAATATCCAGACAGAGACAGCGAGTAATAGGACATGTGCCCAATCTAAATCACAATAAGCAGTTAAATGCAAAGAACTCTTAGCAGAAAGAAAAAGTTCCTGACCTGAATGATGCTTCAAGTAGTGTAGAACATGCAATGTTGCATGCCAATGTGCCGCATGTGGACATTACATAAAGTGAGCAAGGGTGTGAACTGAAAAACTCAACTCAGGTCAAGTGATAGTGAGATAAATCAGTCTCCCAATCAGACGACAGTAGCGTGCATGATCCTCAAACCGAGGACCAGTTGTGCGCGCAAGATCATGTTATTGTTCCATCAGAAAATCAGTTGGCTTAGCTACTAGTAAACCAGTATCACACAAAATATCAAGAACATATTTCCGTTGACAAAGAAACATCCCTTCAGGATTGCGAGCAATCTCAATTCCAAGAAAGTACTTAAGAGGACCAAGATCTTTCATATGAAAGTAAGAACTCAAGTATGTCTTGACTTTGTTTATAAGAGTAGGTGAAGCACCAACAATAATCAAATTATCAACATAAACCAGAACATGTAACTCTTGGGAATCACAAGTAAAGGAGAATAAAGAATAATATGCCTTACTTTGCACAAAACCAAATAGCACAAGATCCTCGGAAAATTTCGCAAATTAATTGCGAGGAACCTGTCAAAGACCTTTTGAAGATTTCTGAAACTTGCAAACAATACCAAGAGTAGGTACCTGATAACCCGGAGGGGGCGCATAAATACCTTCTCCTCAAGTCCGCCATGTAGAAAAGCATTATGAACATCCATTTGATAAGTGTCCCAACCCTTAATCGATGCAACAACAAGAAATATACGAACAGAACTTAACTTACCAACAAGAGATTTTTTTTTGGTAAAGTCAGTCCCATGCATTAGCACTTAAGAAACAAAAGCAGGAAAATATAATTCTAGTTCAATACCAATCTACTTTGGATGGATGAAGATGCTAAAAATATTCTTATTTACTTCAATTCAAGCCTATTTTCTGAAAAAGATGACACAACTCTAGTCAAGGTGCTAACTTGACTTTCCAAACTCTCTTATCGTCAATCTCTTCTGCTATGTATCTAACCCGATTGGTCGATGAAAACAATCAACACTTGAAATCACACAATGGAACTGAAATACCGGCCTTCCATTCATATGCTTCTTGTTCAGGTTCTATAGATATCCACATCCACATAAAGAGCTCCATTTTGAGCCATTTCAGTCCTACTTTCATACTACATTGTTGTTTCCTTTGTCACCAAAACCTGAAATACCCAAAAACAAATTAGCATTAGATCTAAAACCAAACCATCTGACTGATGATTCAAACTTTAAACACCCAAAAAACAGATTATTCTATACATTTCAATAGTTCAAAAGTGTTATGATTTCCGTGAAATTTAACATGCTGCAAATGGTTGGTGTATCTAAGATAACACTAAACATCAAAGAGAAAAAATCCACAACCTAAACCAACACTAAGTACAGACACCAGAGAGATAATAAAAATTCAAGAATATCTAGTTCTGAACCAACATTAAACATCATAATTCACAACGGAATCGAATCTTCTGGAGCTCAAAATATGTCAGAAGTTTCAAAAATACTAAACTAAATTTAACTACTATTTTTTAGCAAAAAATAAATAAAAATTCCAAACCGCACATCAAATTCAAAATACAAACAAGTGTGAACAACAACAGGAAACATAAATTTAAATTTCTTATTCACATTAAAGCTGATCAAGTAACACTGCATTTAGCAATTCAAAAAAGCACAAAATTGTCACGTATACAAGACACAAGACCTCAACAAACCAGACCTCAAAAAGAGCTCAACAAATCAAAACCCCTAAAGTTTCCTATACGGCTAAAAAACCAAAAACCCTAACTTCACGTATACAAAATAAAATTTACAAGGGATATCACCGTGAAGAAACTACTCCTAAATTAATCTACATAAGAATTGAAAAATAAGAAACGAAAAGAATAAACAAAATGACCGGGGTCATCTCCTATTTTATATAAAGGATTTCAATTTAATGGAGATGAACCGAATCTTTCATCAGAAGTTGTTCATTTTTGTTTTGGTTGCTTTAAAGCTTGATTAGGACGGTGTTTTGGATACTCTATGACAAGGTGGCTCATATTTGAACACTTTGATAGCCTTCCAGTAATTCAAGTCAAACTAGTCGGAAGTGTACACAGAGTTTTGACAATTTATCTTACCATGTACCCCTTTCAATTTATTTATACATAAAGGTTTCAAATTTGTAATTTAATTTTTAGCGCCTTTCTGATACCCATTTCGGAGAAACTGGTGTAAGCCTTCAGGCACCTAATGTAAGCCTTCAGGCACCTGATGTAAGCCTTCGGACAATTTGGCTAACTTTTGGCAACATATGAATTTAATGAAAAGGGAAGCACACCATCCAAACCTCTTCTACGATGGTTTGAATTAAAAAAATTGAAACCCCTAAATTCACCCATACCGGAATTGAAAAAGAAGAAATAGGAATGGGGAGCGGTAGAATGTAACAATAAGAAAATGAAATAAAGAGGCAAGTCACCTTAAATGAATAGGCGTGAAGGGAGAGGAGGAATGAGAAGGAGAAGCGTAGCAGTAAGAGAAAAAAAGCGGTGTCTGAACCAGGTAGGTCAAACTGCGCAGCTGTTAGCCACCAGTGTAGAAGGTGAGAGACCATCATAACGATTGAAGGAAAATAGGTAGAAGAATTACATGGTAAATAGAGTATGGTCGGGTATTGTAAACTTGTTGTGCACCGAAAATAAGAGGTTGGACATTACAGAGAATAAGGAGATGAAGCAGAGTGAAAGACCAGTTTTGAAGTGGAGGATGGCCTGCTACCGTACCTAAACTTGTGCTTGAGAAAACGATTGCCGCTTTTAATATATTGTGTGTATGTATATAGTCCAAAACTACCAATTCGATAAATTACAATTACTCTCATTATTCCATACATAATTATGTAGAACACATTTATTCAAGTGCAGATACGTCATGTTTGAATGACTAGTACTCCCTCTGTTTCATTGGATGTGACACACTTTCCTTTTTTGGTTGTTTTTGTGAATTTGACACACTTTCTATTCATGATAAAATTCCTTCTATTTCATCCACTCATTCTACTTTTTTCCTTTCTAAATTTAATTTCATCCACTCATTTTATTCACCTAAATCCAAATACCTAAGAATATGGTGCTTAATCCAACGATAAGGAAGTAGTAAAAATATAAAAGGGAGATGCTACCAACAACACAAGTCCAATTGTGTGTTGTAATGGATGCATATGAGCTTGTTTAATGCAAGTGCCAAAATCGGAAACTAAGGGTGGCAAAATAGACTCGTAACCCGTGAGTCAAGCGGGTTAT
>JAULKJ010000010.1:1841441-1856376 GCA_032355405.1 Rubia balearica
TGACGCTCGCCCGCAGCGATCTATTGCTAATTACACTTTTCAAGGAATGTGATGAGTGATTTGGTATATTCATTAATACCACATCATTCGCTATAATATGAATTTTCACTCCGAGTATCATTACTCTTTTAAAAATTATAGAAATTTTTATAAAATAAACATTATTAATTATATTAGTTTGATCTGTCTAATGATTAAGCGGTTTGAAATAAGATTATTATTGAAAAGTATTAATATATTAATGTAGAAAGTAAAGTGTTTAAATTTTAAAAAAAAACACTAAAAAACTATTGTTATTCTCCATCAAATTAGGATCGCTAACTAATCATTCAAAAAAAATAAAAATTATATATAATAAAGACACTTTCCACATAAATAACAACAAAATTGTACCACCATTAGAATTCAGAATTCCATCTACTACAATAATTAACATTACATTTCATTTAAAACACGTGTGAAATTATTAAACATATCATAAACGCGTTTCCTATCATGACGGAGCCTCTGCATTCTGCAAGCCACCTAGTATCATGGACCAAAAGGCGATATCGCTCGCAGCGCCCCACCTGCTCGACACCACAGGCCTTGGTGGAAGGAGGTAAAGTCACGGTAACCCAGCACAGGACCCGTTGGTGGTCTGCACTCGGTGCGCACAAGGGACCCACGCTACTCATGTACACCCGTGGGCATATACTTGCTACACATGGACATCCCCACACTGCCGTTGCCGAGTTTCAAACCTGTGACCATGGACCAACTAACCAACGTCCCAACCGCTGGGTACACCCACAAGCCACCTAGTATCATGATTCTAGAATTCGTGGCACTTTTAGGCATAAATCTTGTGCACTTGTTTAACCTAAATTTTTTTCAAGTCCATCTCTTGAAATACGGTATTTCCGTAAGTCATGGAAAGACCAAAGTTTAAATGTAAATTAGAAGAAATCAAGATAAAATTTTCGGATTGCATGAATCGGTTATAAACTTTTAACTACTACACGTTGCATAATAAATTTTTAATATTGCAACTAAGACCTTTTACCTTTTATTATTTTAATTAAATCTCATCTTTTCATAAGGCTATGGAAAGACGGTTTTTCCCAAAACTTTACCTTTTTTCTGTAACTTTTTACAGCACATAAAAGAAGAGTTTTTCTCTATTTAGACTTTGGGAAATTATTTACAATTATCAATGTAACATTATTCGAATTAAAACCAGGTGAATCAGTCAAACACCAATAACAGAGGTACGAATCTTTCTTGTACGGTTGTACCGTACCATCCTTAATCAAAACTATGGATACAGAAGGAAATGAAGTTCAAATTTGAACTAATTTTGGCATAAGACTCAGCTGTGACTATTTGTGGCCCAAAAAAATTGGACTCTCCAAAATTGTCTGCGATAATGAGGACTCTTATCAAACCTTACTATTAAAAGAACACAACAAAGATTTGTTTGTTCAGTTTCGTTTCACTCAAACGGTCCAGAAAGCCTCTCCCAGTATTATCGCTTCTCTCTCCAAAATCTGTTTTTTTACCAAGTCATCAGACTCATTCTCAGTTCATATTAATGCTGCCATGTGGCTCTGCCCTTTCCTTCCAAAATAAACACACACAAAATAAACACACACTCCCTCTTTTACCTTGTCATCTCCCTAAGCTGGAGTTGCATGGCCTGATATGATAACCACCTTTCTTGAATCGATCATCCGATATTTCTTCGGTGAAATGACTCTCAAAGGCGGCACCAGCCAGGCTTGCGCGGCGTGCAAGTATCAGAGGCGGAGGTGCACCACTGACTGCCCGCTCGCGCCATACTTCCCGGCCGATCAGCCGAAGGTGTTCCAGAATGCTCACAGGCTGTTTGGGGTGAGTAATATTTTGAAGATACTCAAGCATCTTGACCCCAACCAGAAAATGCTCGCCATGAGGTCCATCATCTACCAAGCTAATGCCCGGGATAGGAACCCGGTCCATGGATGCTTCGGGATCATTCAGAATATGTGGTATCAAATTCACCTGGCGGAGGAGGAACTCCAAGCTGTTCATGCGCAACTCGCGTTTTATCGACAGCAGCAGCAACAGCAACATATCTCGGCCACCAATGATTCCATGTCACAATTGCAGTTGGGAATGGCGCCTCCAAACAATGCTTTGATGAAAGAGGCTTTGACCCTCTTTCATCAAGATGCTCCGCAGCAACAACAATACAACAATACTGTGACTACACTGCCGGTTGGATCACATCCCTCCAGCTTGAACCAAGGAGGCAATGGCAATTGCAGTTATAGCAACAACGAGTACCTGGACGTCAAGGACAACAATATCGTAAACTCTTTCTGGATGCAACAGCCATATAGCAACAGTAGTAATAATAAGAGCAATCAAATGGGGATGCAATCTCAGTTGATTAGTTCACAGCCACTGAAAATTCAACCAGAAGGGCCTCAGGACTATGATGAAGTGCACCCATTTTTCGATACTATAGATGACAGACAATCATACATCGACTCCAAAGAAGCTTATGACTCAAGGTACACAATCCATTTACATACCACAAAGTCATTTAGTACTCTAACATGCCAGAATTTTAAGCAACTGACAATTTAGAAAACGGTCAAACTCATCAACCCTGATTCAGATTTTGAGTGAAAAATAATAATTTATTGAGCCAATTTCTCTTTCCATTCGCAGCACCGAATCATCGCTGAAAGATACAACACAATCTATGGAGCATGTAGCAGAGAATGAATTGAAGAGTGCTGCAGCATGTTTCAGTCTTACCAGCGTTAATTAGCAATAGAGGAACTTTGGCCTGTTGTCGTTCGACTGGTGTTTAAGATATTTCAGAGTACGTTCTATTAGCATCATTTCAGTTCAATTTCAACAATTTTGTTAAAAGAATTCATAGTTTGGTATATTAGGACATTGTTTCTTGTTCATCTGTATACCTTAGCTTTTGAACATTGCTGTAGATTTTTATCATCCCTGCAATAAAAAATTCAATGACATTTTATTTGAATATCTGGAGTTTAGTGTGTGCACCTCTATATTTTAAGATCTTCAGATGATAATATGGCTGCATCTTCAGTAACCATTATAAGAGTTACTCGCCAGTAGCCATATTACCAAGAAGAAGAAATTATGCATTGCCTGAGAAGTGCAGAGGAACTGTCTTTTCAATTATTGATGATAATTTATGATATGAACACTGAAAATCAACTCACATGGATAAAATATTACAGAATGACTAATTATGGGATTATAGATTTGAATTCTGGATTAAAAAAATATGAAATTATCCAAAACCTTCATTGAAGGCATATACATATATCACTGCCTACTCACTAATAGAGTGCCTATGCTTTTAGTGATGCATATTTTTGTTCCTTTAACTTCCCTGAGTACCTGATTATGTGGTAGTTTAAGAGAGAGAAAAAATCTACGAGGGCATCTGAAACATATCTTTCAACGTAGCGAGGAACATCAAACAAACGTAAGGTTTCTCTAATTTCATCATGACCACCCTACTTCCTTTCTAATGTATTATTCATCACTTTACTCTGGTGTGTCACACATCCATGCCGATAATTTCATTTTTCCTATCTTCATTTAGGGTTTTGGAATCAGTTGCCAAACCTCTGATTAAGGGTGTGTTTGGTGAAGCTGTGCTTATAAGCAAAGTTGGCTTATCTTAAAAGCAGAGGGTGACCAGGTTCTGCTTTTCCCCAAAAATAGCTCCTGCTTTTTAGCACTTCACCAAACAACTAATGGTGCTTAGTTTATAAGCAAAACAATTTACAAGCCCGACCAAACACACCCTAAGGAAGTCTAGTCTTATGGTTGGTTCTAAGAAAAAATTCTTTCAAGACCAGTGGTACTTTATGATCACCAAGTATAGAGGATTCAGTTTTGCACCTGTCCCATGGGTAATATTTTCATCAATTTTCCAGAATTCTTGGATGATATATCCTACATATCAAAGACCAGCCAATTTTCACACGTTTGAGTAAATATCCAATATTTTGGGGCTCTTCAGAAACCTTTGGTGCATTACTAGGTTGAGTACCTAACGGTCTGCTGTCCAATGATCCAAGTCAAAAAGATTTCTTCTCAAAACTGGTAACCAGAAAAACCCAAGAAGCACTTCAAGTTGCCTAGCCCTTAAGGTGACATTTTTTTAGAACAGCAATACCCTCATTACCATTACCAGCAGCTAAAATGTAATCACGACATATAATAATTAATAAGCAAACAGGATCAGTAAAGTGTGCAGTGGGGAAAATCCAAAGTGATCAGTAAATGCCCTTCGTCATTGCAACAAACTCTTTGATCAGTGATCACCTGCCTTACTATCCTGATTAAGCATGAGGCTTTGGTTATGAGGACTTCTGAAGTGTACAGACCTTGACAAATTCTTTCTGGGTCAAAAGGCCCAGGTGACACTCGATACAGGGGAGGATTTAGGGGTGAGCTCATTGTAAACCCAGTATATACGTCACTGAAAGCCCTTCATAGGCTTCTCTAGTGTTGATAATATTCTCATCATCCCACTACATTGGTCTGTAACTAATTTTTCCCACCTTAGTATAGAGAAAGGCTTCTATGGCCCTTAATTATTGCAAAGACCAATCAGGGAAGGGAAAGGGCAGGAGGTGGTAATTACGAAGGATTGTGAACTTGAGGTCCTAGGTAATATATGAGACCTCTCAATAAAATAAGATACAATAAATAATAGAAGGTGCTTTATAATGAGTGAGTTCCATTTCTAGAAAAAAATGACATATTCAGTGTTACATAATAAATGCTATAACAGTGAACTCAACATAATAAAAATCTGGAAATGAGGATCCAATGGACATAATTGAGGTGTTTTAGAGTATCAGTTCGAATTGAGGAAGATTTGAACAAGGCACGGATATACTAGAGAACTCCCTGTATCAGAAACTGATAAACTGCACAGTTAGATACCTAAGGTGAGCTTGCTCATGAAGAGCCGCTGAAATTATTTTTTAAAATACGATTAATGTTGAGACATGGCTTGCAGTGCAAGCTTGGAAACCTCCAGACCCTTCCTATGTTATGACAGAAGTGAGGTTAATCAGTTAATGTCTATCTCTAGTTGTAAATTAAGTTCAGAAGGATGTTCATCATTAGCACAATAGATGCATTATATTACTGATTTTGATCTTGTCTTTCTACTGCTAATTTGGCAGGATGCAGAATCACCCACATGAAGGTGTTGTTTTTCATTTACGAGGGGGGGAGATGGTAATGCAAAGTCAAGGGCTTGCATCATGCACAGAATAAAGGACAGACTGCGGCTGCAACTATTTCTTTTTTATTTTATATGGCAAATTAGGTTTTATTGCAAATTCACTAAATCAATCTTTACAGACTCACTGTGATCTGATTATAGAAGCCTGGTGTTGTATGAACCACAGCGAGGGCACTTGTGGTAAAGCCAGTGAAAGGGAGTGACTCCTCTGGCTTCACAATCATTGCATAAGATAACCTGCATCATGACAATATTAGGGCTTAGTATTGAGCAACAGATAAAAATACAGAAGCATCTTTGGAGAGGGTAGAGTTTTTAGAACCTGTGTCTGATTAGAATACTCCTCTGGAATTTGCTGTTCAGCTAGAAGTGCATCTAGCATTCCAAAGTACACCTGGGCACAATAGAAATTCAGAGTAACACCTGTGTCATTTTTCCCAAAAAGGGGGATTTGCAATTTTCTTACAGAGATTTTTGGTGGCAGTTCACAGTGATGAAGGAATACTCTTCAAATTTGAAATTGAACTAATCAATTTATACAATCACCTCCAATCTATCATTTATTTATTCATTATCATTACTTCACTATAATTGTTGCTACCATAAATTTTTTTATTTATAAGCAAGATGACTCGGTAAAAGCAAGAATAACACCGGAGGAGGTAAGTACTGACCTGTATTAGATTGACATTGGAAAAAAGGATAAACAAAAGTGAATTCTCTTAGTAAGATTTGTCTTGCTCTCTGAGGCTAGGATACAAGTATCCAAACTCACAGCAACTTTAAGGTTGGCTATAAAGGCATGGACAGCATGAAATGCTATTTTGATCTTCTCATAAGTGAATTTTTTTAATGCATTTATGCAATGGGTTTCCTACATAATCCAAACTATGATTTTAGCCTGCTATGAATTAAATCAATTAAAATGATTACTTGAGCTGCTGATTGAAGTGGAACATATAGCTTAAACCGTGATCCATTGCATTTCCTAGTTAGTCTATAAGATCTGAAATGGAATAGTAATCTAAACATTCTTTTTGAGCTTCAACTCTGGGATAATTAGACTATGTTCAGAACTTACTTAGGACAATTAGCCTGCTTACTTTCAGTGCAGGACTGGAAGTAAGCTTCAGCAGAACACCTAAGGTAGATAAAGTAGTAGCTAGGGCTGGAGCACAATAAAAATATTAATACACTATCAAAACTGGAACTCCTTATAAGCAAAATCCTATAAAAAAATGCTTTAGAGGAAGCATTTAACTTAAAATTTACTAACCTGCATGTCCCCAAGTGATTTGCTACAGATTGGGCAGGTGTAGTTACTGAAAGTGTATTCCTAAATTCAACAAAAATATGTCTCAGCAGGGAAGAGATATCTGCTCATATACATAACTTAGAGTCGGTCTACATACCTCAAAACACGATGAGTGCATTAAATGACCACATGGAAGTGCTTTCACTGGAGAGCTTGAGGTGAATACATATTCGTGGCATATTGGGCAGTTGTCCTCAAGACATTTTTCTCTGCATATATGCAAGGAAAGAGTCTTTGACATACAAGCATTGCATTTCATGCAATGGAAATAGCCAATACCTAAGCCCTTCCCAAGTCGGCACAGATTACAGTATGGGCAGTGATAAATTTGCCTGTACAAAAATCCTGAAGTCAGTACTCATTCCAATGCATGGAGCTAGGAGAAGAATGAAGAACCATGTAAAGTGAAATCCAAATTATGGGATGAATCTAGACACTAGGCTCTTTGTCCTTTATAGGCTAATTATTTGACATATTCTAGTCATACAGGAAACGAAGTATATGAACCAAGAATGTGTTGCTTCCATGTGGACTTTAAATGTCACATAGGGAATAAGAGCTTAAGATTCCTTTCTGGTTAGGTGGAACTTCATAGCCAGAATTATGAAGCTCATTTGCATGCAAATAGTAGTCTCAAGTTCACTACCTAAAGGTATGCACATAAGGAGTCAATAATTTGTAAATCAAAATCATTTAACGAATTATCAGGTAGAAGAAACTGTTGAGGAATTTATAAATACAAAAAAAGGATACATGGTGCTTGGCTTAAAGTATAAAAATGTATTAATGGCAGGTTTCTCATCAACATATCATTTATAATCCCTTAGCCAGCATTATTTCAGGCAAGATCCCTGATCTACTTCGTCCTCTGAGTGAACCCAACTATAGAGAAATGTATGTATAACTAGATTAGAAGCAGGGTGGAGGTTTGGTTTGGGTGCTAAGTTGGGAAGAGAGTGTAAGTGAGAGGTCCTATGTTCAATACTCCCAAGTACAGATGCAAAAACCAGGTCTTTATCCCATAACACATGGGGCAAACTACGTGAATCGTGTCTAGCCATAGTATTTTTCTGAGACATGGACCTTATTACAAATAAAATAACCCAATTTCTAAAAATATTTCAGCCTAAAATCAATTGCTTCAAACAAGGCATTCGCAAGTAATAATGTCGCATTTCAACAATAATAATATATGAAAATGCACTAGAGTAATTTGTCTCACCTGTCATCATCAAATAATTTGCAGATTCTGCAGTAGTATTTTGCCATGCAGAAATCATTGCAACCTGGATTTGAGCATCTAGGACTAATAGGTTGAATGACTAAGCATTTCATGCACATCATCTTCAAAATAGTTTTCCTGCAAGCAAGAGTTCTAATGACTTGGATACAGATTTAAAAAAATCTAAGACCAAATACAAGAAACAGTGCACAAACACCTTCCATACCTATCCACAGAATGATCCGTCAACTCATCGTGACATCTTATGCAGGTAAAGAGCTTGTTGCAACATGGAGCAAGAAGTTTACAGTTTCTTGAATAATGCTTACAGCCAAATATTAATTTGTGATCATCCCGGTAAGATGGTTGCTGGCCCAGTTCTTCCTCTTTATCGCATCCAGCCCTCATTGCCTTTGACTTCTTTTGAGTCACAATCCAACGACTACAAGCAGCCATATATGGATCAACTCAAAACCATGGTCATCATGAAAAACAACTGCAGTAACCTGGAGGAAGAAGAAAAATCGATGTTCTCTGGAAAAACTAAGCTGACATTGCTGAGGACGTAAGCAGTGCTTAACCTCTTAAATATTTAGGTACAAGATTCGGTACTTCACTGGTCCCCTTAAAAAGTACAGCTAAATTTGTGGCCTTTTTTTTGTGGCCGGGGGGTGGAGTGTATCTTCAGATGGATAAGACTTTCAAAGCTACCATTTTAAACTGCTGAATCTCAGATTTAGCCTCCTAGATGCAGTTATCCTCAGCTGAAAGCTTAATTTAAAATATGTAACATGACTCGGGAAGTTTAGGTCCACGTGATTTAATTCAATTTCTGGTGCTTCACCTAGACGTAAAAACTTGATACATGCCTACTCGAGCTACTCAAACATGCATATTAACATCATACTGTTCTAAACAGTGAGTATTATGTGTAGGTTCTTATTTGAGACATGAAGATATCTACCTCTCATTCACCAAGTCTGTATGAAGCAATAATACCTCTTTGAACACGGAAACTAGGAAAGAAAGAGACCAAGAGACAGAATTTTGATTAATGATTACCTCATCAACAAGCTCTGCATGATATGTGATTTCTCCTGAGGCTCCAGAGCAGGGTCAGAGGATATTCTTCTTATTGCACTTTCAAGCTCCTTTTCGTTCAACAATATATGTTGATCTTGGCAAGGCACCTCGACGTCTTGTCTAAGTTTATCTGCTTGGTCAGTTGAAGAAACAAATTCTTCGCTGTTTTTGACATCTACATCTTCAGAATGTTCAGCTGGAGCATGGTGTTTATCACGGTTTTTACCATTTTTGGGATCTTGCGGATGCAGAATAAGAGACCTTGACTGCCCAGACATATGATCTGCAAAATTAATCTCTGAAACCTTGTTGTCTTCAGTACTCTTGCATCTTCCTCCTATATTTCCACTTTGTCCCTCAAGATATGTCAAGACCATTTCGACAGGATCAGCAGTAAAGGCAAGAGGAACACTTGATCCTTCTTTATCTATAGGTACATAATAATTTATAATAATTCCCCCCCAATCTCTTAACCATTCATCAAAATATGTATTTTTAGTGGCTTTGTGCCACAAAGATATCAGTCCATGCCATTCATCTTCCTTTAACAATGATATCAACCAGGGAATCATTTTAATTAGAGTCTCAGTTCTTGTCCGCCCAAGAATGCACCCTATAATCTTTTCTTCTTCCTCAATGGAAAAGTGTTCTGCAAACAAAGACCAAAGTTGAACTTCTCCGCGATGAATATGCTCAGAAATCACTTTTTGCATGCAACGGCAGGCCTCGTGGAGCTTTATACACAGCTGAAAATAAGTTGGGTTAGTCTGACCCGTCATAACTGAATTCTCAGAAAGATTAGAAATTTCATCTACAACAGCCGAAACTTTCTTAAATTGTTCAGCATCTAACTGATGAGCGACCCTGCAATAGTGAATGATGCTATTCAGTTTTTCCTTAGATTCCAGAGCTGGAAAGATAGCCTCACTCTCTGAATCAACTTGAACATCATACAGAATCTGTATAAGTTCAAAACGTCTTTTGAAATCAGAGAATTTTTGAAAACTTCGGGACAAATTTGCAGAGAGACTAACGATTTGCCTCAGATCTCGTATGAGAGCATTGTGAAAGCAAATCAAATGATTCATTGGTCGAGATCCAATTTTGAAAACATTGTCGAAACTACCATGCACAGCCGGGCGTTTCAGTATGGGATATGTAGAACTCAGCATTTGAGTGAATAGCCGATGAAGATTGAATTTACCAGCCTCAAGCTTCTCAGTCATTTTGGAAAGAGAAGATGAGGCATTCCAGCTCCTGAAGTTGTCACTCCCATCAGAGTTTGGCACAAAATCCACAGGATTAAGTTTGTTAAGGTCTTGAATCTCCAACTTTGAGTCTGTAATTCCAATATCTGCTTTAATTTGTACAGTTTTGCAATAGCCTGCTCTAAGAGGATGTTCTGCAGCTTTGACTGAGCTTGCTAAGGAGATTCCACCTGAAGAACGACTGCGAACCCACTTGTAGAACAGCTTGGAAAAGGACTTGTAGGTAGAAGGGCATTTTACGTTCACGCCATCCAGCATTGTCTTAAACTGTTCATCAGATAATGCAGCAGAAAACCAAACAGCCGTACTTCTTAAATGCCCAAATGGCATCGATTTGAGACCTGCATATAACAGCCACAGCTGCATCTTATGGCTGCAGTTCTCATGCATAAATGAAAGACCTGTACTAACCTGAAAAGAAGAGTCAATTATGATGCATAATAGTAGATATAAGATTCTTATGAATATGACATGAATAACATGATATGGCTAACATGATGATGACAGAACCAAATGTGCTTCAATTTATAATATACAATCTTAGTTCATCGAAACTGAAACAAAATTATACCTGTCTGTCTGTACAAATAAATAAGTTGCTTATTCCCCCCACTAGCGACTCCACATCCTCGCAAAGACCCTCCAAGAAGCTGCTGAGTTGAGAACCAAATTGTGGTTTCCCACATAAGAAGCTTTGAAGCTTTCCAATTTGACATTCATCAATGATTTGTTTATGAGGAAACGGTAAACCATTCTTGGAAAGTCCTTTTAGTATGGGGTATAGTATTTGATCCAATGCTTTGCTACAAATTAAAGTCTTGCATCAGGAATAATATATTCTTTGCAGATTGAAGGTGTTTTTGAATGCCTCTATTGTTCAGGAACTAACATTATATTTGATGACCACAAAACCTGGTTCCTTTATTTTTTTAAAATTTTGAAATTCAGCAAAAAATCAAGGCAACCAAGGAAGTTATATAAATTCATTGGGAAAAATGTCATGTGATATAATGGAATAATCAATACCCCGATAAAATGAAAAAATTGCATTTTTATCATAGACTTCCATTAATCCTCAAAGTTAAAGCAGAATTGCTAAGAAGATTAATATCTGTAGAGAAATACCTGTAGAAAATAAGAATATCTGCAAGAAATTGTAGCTGCACTAGTGAGGAAGACAAGTTTGAACAAGTAGTTGAGGATCTCAATTGATATAACTCAACCAGAACTTGCTTGAATTCTCTCGTAATGGCACTACTCAAAATATTAATGCCATCAAGTGGGTTCTTTCTACTCCTTGAGTAGACTGAACGCTGTTTCTTTCCAGAATGAAATGCTTCTGGAAATATCTCAAGTAGATTCCCAAAACTAGCCTGCCCACTATAACCTCGAGCTCCATTTCCATACCCATTGCTTGCTTCAGCAAGAGATGGTTTTTTATTATGAAGCCAGGATATGACAACCTTCAACAAGAAGACCAATACTCATAGGTAAGCAAAAATTTCAAAGATGAAGCATGACGATAAAATTATACCTCCTGAAGTACTTCCTCCTTGGGTAAAACAGTCTTTATGCCAACCAGCAGGTCTATTTGTTCGTCTGGAGGAAGAAATGAGGCCATCCAGGGCATAAAATCTTGCAATACAGCTACAGGAACAGTGCATATACACTTCCAGACAATCTTTGCTTGTTTTTTAAAAGATAGTTGCTTTAAGATCAACGGGAACACCTGCAATCATGTATCAGATAGAGACCGATGAGATAAAGTTTGATTGCTAACATTTAACAGACCTAGATTCTGATCTTCTTATATGATTGTCTTTCACATTCAACATCAATCCATTTGAAAAGTACCCAAACTCCAGCAAGAAATGATATCATCACAGACCAGGTGTATTCAGCACTAATCTGGACATATTGATGATAAATGCGTGCAACTATGATTTCAATCATTTATACTTTGTTAATTTAATCAGCAACTCATAATGGATGTTGGAACTTTATTTGCAGGGTAGTACTCAAGGGACTGTTTCAACATCCCATGGTAATGACATTCTTTACCAATTCCAAACTTGTGCCCTACAGTTTTGGTGCATTTTGATTACTTCACCTAAGTATGACTCAACTTTGAACGTTTCCAAAAGATTCAATGAGCAATTGAGCATGTGAAGTAGTAGGTAAGAGAAAAAATTAAAAATCCACAGACCAAATAGGTATCAAAAAAGAAAGAGATAATGTATGTGTAGTGGATACCTGTCTTTCTTCCTCAAGCATATGCTGACAGATCATGGATTTTATTGATTCGATGTAAGCAAGAATTTCTGGGAACAAACTACTTAAATCTTCGCCCTCCTTCTGAACAAGATCCAAACAATGCAACAAGGAGCTTAAGCCACTAGATATGCTTTTATGTTCCTGTGCATATGTAGACACTGTATTCTTCATAGTCGAGTCCAATTCCGCAAATAGAATCTGTCAGAAATTTCAGAATTCAACAACTCCACCCCTTAGTGAGCTTGATGCAGAAAAAATAATATTGATACTGTAAAAACAAGAGAACAAGTAAACAAATACAGTCTCAGAACATTATTTCTAGTAGAAAACTAAATGGAAAGAGCACAATTCGACAAGTACAATCTCAGCATACCCTTGCATCTTCCTTTCTGACTTGTTAGTGTAAATTTCTGTTTTTATTAATTAAAAGAAAAGAAAATAAAAAGATAGGAGAGAAACTCTATGAATTTTCTTTCATTAGTTTACTCATTCTGAGATCCTGATTCGAAATTGTATCAAAGCTTAGGATGCATAGAGGATCACAAAAGCAGCAATCCACAACCACAAGTCCACTGAAAAAGCCGTTGATTCAAAAAACTTTCCCATCTAAATGTTCAAAATTCTAAAGGTAAAATTTCATTACTAAACTAACTAGCATCTCATTGCGAAATATAAGTAAACCTTCCAATCAGGAAAGATTAAATAAAGAAGAATTACTTCGAATTCGAACAAAATACAAAGAAACTAACACCAAGCAGTGGATTACTCTAACATTGAATCTACGTGAATTTCCATGTAAACATCAACTACTATGTGACTATGTCTAAGGCAGTATTCTTTTCGACTAAAACCTGAACTCAATTCTGTATAACATATTACTATAGACAGCTAAACCAATCTGAACTACAGTTAAGCTGAAAAAACATGGCATAACAGTTCACAATTAACAACCCATCTGTACGTAAACAGTAAGCTTGAATTCAGATCAAACACAACACCACGCATTTCCCCCAAAATTCAGACACCAGAATATTTTTAAAAACAAATTCGAAGCAGAATTTCGCTCACCTCATCTTCCGCAGCACAGTGATACTCAAACACAAGCTTAAAAAACTCGAACCGCCTCCCAAGAGAGCGCAGAACTTCCCTGTCGTACGAACCGCTCTCCACGGCCTCAACCGCCACGGCGTGGAGCTCCTCGAGCTCCTTCCGGAACGCATTGTGAGAGAGGACGAGGAAGAGGATCGGCGCGTCCGCCATCTTCACGCCGTCCAGGGGAGAAGAAGACATTGACGTCGTGTGCTGCTGCTGCTCCATGTGTGGCTCAACTATCGCCTTTCCGGTTCCCGCCATTTCGTGAAGAAGCTTCGGAACCGACGCATTAACTGGGGGAGGTTCCAAAGGGGAATTTGCAACATCAAAATTCGGTTACATATAGGGAAGAAGAAGATGGCGACGGCATGATGAGTAGGCCTGTTCTGTGCCGTTTCCATTTTCAGGCGTTGAATGTTTTTGTTTGCTACCCATGCTTATTTCCTGTTTTCAAAACAACCCCCTCAACTTTCTCATTTTGTCACTCTATTGCTTTGTCCAGAATTATCTACCATCCCAGATCAAATTTCACAGAATCTTTTTCACGCTCATTAAGAAATTTGTCTAATCGTTAATACGTTTAACTATGTATAATAACGGTAAATAAAAAATTACTTTTTGGAAACTACTTGTTATGACGAATCCATTAATATCACATACGATAATATTATTTTTTTACATATCTATTCAAATATGTGGTCAAAGTTGGACAATGAATAGTGACATAAAGTGAAGTATGAAGTTTGAATTGGGACAGAAGGAGTACACATTTTGACTTTTAATAACGGACTAAAAAAATGTGATTATTAATATTGTTTACTATATACTCATATAACTAGATTTTTAAAAACTTAAAAGTACATATTACGATGAATTTAATGCTATATCACATGATAATGTTTTTACTTATATGTTAATATATTTGCAACTTATGTTGTAACATTAAAAATACAATTGATATTTAACAAATGCAACTCTGAAAATGAGATATTAAAATCGCTGGACTATGAAATAAGAGGAATGGGATAGAGAAATCACACCATCTTAGAATCTATTACCTAAATAATAGTTTTTAAAGTTTAAATTCCGAAAATATCAATTTTTTTTAATTTCCAAAACTAAGATAGTCGATATTCGAAATATCGATTTTAAAATCGACATTTCGTATATCGATTTTAAAATCGATATTCCAAATATCGATTTTAAAATCGACATTTTGAATATTGATTTTAAAATCGACATTTCGAATATTGATTTTAAATTAAAACCGACATTTCAAAAAATGCACTTTCGTCGGATTTTTTCAGCTACGTTTTGAATACTATATTTTGACAGTTGTAATTTGTTTAGTAGCATTTTTCCAGCATGTTTTTAAATAATCCAATCGAACAAAATGGAAA
>JAULKJ010000010.1:1856476-1870025 GCA_032355405.1 Rubia balearica
ACCACATATTTGAATAGGTATAAGAGTAACAATATTATCGTATGTGATATTGTTCAATTCGTCGTAACAAGTAGTTTATAAATATCAACTTTTTATTTGTCATTATTATACGTAGTTAAACATATTAACGGTCAAACATGTTTCTTGAGCTGCGTGATAATGATTGCTGGGTAATTTGCCCTGGGACAAAGGGAGTATTATTGAATTCAAAAAGCATCAAGAAATTTTTCATGCAACTTCTGGTCATAATGTAGGAACATCATACATGTATGTAGAAATTATTATATACTATTTGTGTATCATATATTCCGAGCTCTTGAAACGTCCACACCAACAACTTGAAAGATCACATATAGTTTTTGAAACTTCAATACAAAAACCAAGTAGAAAGTAGTGAGTGCCTTTTTTAATGCACCTGTTATAGCTGAGTCTTAGTCAGTAAATATGGTTACTGGCTCTTTTCCTGACATTGACTTTTTGAATGTCTCCAACATCCAAAAAAATTCCTTTCTTTTCGTCGCTAATGTATGCGCAACCAAATAACAGATTTTACAATGGTTGTTGATTCCCACAATAGGTACACAAACAAGGTTCTACTTGTTTGTCTTAGAAATAGTGCCAAATAGCATCACATCTCCATAGAATATTTAGTCCTCTTTCATCATTGCACCCCTCCAAAAAAGTGTGGTCAGTTTACCATCTTCATAAAACTTGACCCTAAAGAATAAATTCTCCTCATTTCCATCTATTTTGTGTAGCTCATCAGCCACAGTCTGTGTAATACTGCCTCCTTCTATTGCTTTCATCCTCAAACTGTTGACATAATTAACATGGTCCCTCATTGTGTGCCCCGCATTTTCTTCTCCTTTTTCATCGCATGCCAAATACTTGAAACTTGCAACCAGTCTTAAACCCATCATTTTTATAGCATCAATGTTCTTGCCTTTTGGTCCATTATTTTCCTCTCACTATGCAGCAAGTACTGTCATTCCTTCCTTGAAAAATTATGGTTATGCTCAATTATGTGGTGCTTAATTCCATAGATTTTTTCATCGACAAGCTTGATCCTGATTGAAGACTACATCATGTTCTTGTTATTACAAATTCTTTGGTATTCCTTCTCTTGTTTGGTGGCTATTGGGTTGGGGTGTGTTGAGTTCTTGAAACTGATTTTCTTTTACGCTAGCACGTGTAATATTTATCCTTCATTTTCCTACAGTTGTTAATCTTTGTGTCGACTTCTGTACACCAAATAGAAGTGAAGTTGCATGTACACGGTATAATGTTTCAAGCACTTCCAATGCAGTTGCTCGTATTCCGTGAAGGGAATTCAGTTTTATCTATCTCCAACAAGTTCGGTAAACTTGTATATGAAACCAAAAATAAAACACAATGAAATTTGAGCATGCTATTACTCAGGAATTCAGTGAATTGTGTTTCTATTGAAACATCATGCTATAATTTTATGACATCAAATAGTGTGTGAGTAACATCATCTATTGTATTTTTTTAAATGCAATTTGAAAATAAATTATTTGCATAATGCATAGGCTCATCAAATATTATGTATGCAACGTCACATAATGATGTTGCAATGTGTAATGTTGAACATGCTCCATGAATTTCCAGCATAATTTAGTATAGTTAAAACATCATGTCATATATTTGTAACATTAAATTGCACATGAGTAACATCACATCATGTTTGCTGCAAGTTGTAATCCTGATCATGTTCAGCCAATTTTTACTATCATTCTATATAATTAAAACATAATACCAAATATTATGAACATCATTTGCTATAGATCAGATCCTCGGCTAAATACAATTATTTTGATAAAGTGAAAGAGGCTAGGCTACACTGTTTAAAATTTCCAAATAATTGTTTATAATGTGAATTCAAGCATGTAAAAGTCCAATCGTTTTAAATGAAACTTTCAGTAAATTGACAGAATGTTGCTCTTTCTAAAGACAAATCAACAACATGTATGGAAAATCAGCTATCAAATTAGGCTTTTCAAACACAGGTTGTTTCTCTATTACATTTCACATCAGAAAATTGAAAGCTCGGATTCAATTACTGAAAGATCAGCAACTGAACTTGTGAAACAAGTACAATCAATTCATTGTTGAGATTCGTTTCACTTTCTTGTGTAGGATACCGTTGTTGTGTCATCAGTATGACTGCTAATTGATTTTTGATCTAGTAATCATAATTTGAGTTTTCAATCTGTAATATTTGAAATTGAGTTGATTGATGTTAAATTAATACCTAATTTAGTTGTAAATTGCTTGATTGATGCTTTGTTTCTTTCGATCAATGTTTTTATTCAAATTTATTTTTTTGATTTTTGATGTTAAACAATGGTTGGAGGATTTGGTGTTGTTGAATGATTTCTGTTTGAGAAAGTGATGTTTAAGAAAAGTTCCCCTTTAAAAAAATTGAAATTCTCTCTCTTACTATGGGTGATTTACACACACACTAAAAGTGTGAATTGTTGGGACCATGAAAAAAAGTCGTGGCCGGCCAAGAGCTAAGGTGGCCAGGTGGTGAGAAGGAATAGTACAGTATTTGAGGGTAGTAATAGTACTAACAGTAAGAAGCGGGAATCTGAAAGAAAAATGACGGACGTGATGGAAGATGGAGAAGTTATTGATCTAGGTATGGAGATGGGAGCTAAGAGGAAGGAGATTGAAGATGGTCAGAACCATGTAGATAGCCCTAATCTGAAATATGGAGATAAGGTGAAGGAGGTCAGTGGTGAAGATGATCAGATCCAGAAATAGAATGAGGTAATTTTGAAATCTGATAGAGTTGAAAATTGATTGTGGGTGAATGTGATTAAGGGAAATAAGGTTCAATCAAATGGATTGAAAATTGGTTTTAAAGCTCCTACTGTAGTAGATGGTAAGATTGAAGTGGAAATCGAAGTAGAGGATGTTAAATCTAAGATTGAATTTTAGGAAAATGCTTTGATTATGTATGTGTTAGGAGAATACCTTACTATGTCTGTTGTGAAAAACTTCATGTTGAGATTTTAGTCTTTTTTTTTATCATTACCTGATTTGTTTTATAATGAAGAAGGATATTTTCTAATTAACTTTAAGAATAGAGATGATAAAGATGTTGTGATGAGTAATGTGACCTAATACAATCTTTAAAATGTCTATGTTCCTGCATCACTAGGAACCTAATTTTGAAATGAAGAAAGACATGATCAGATCATTACCAATCTGGGGGAAATTACTAGTCTTCCCCTGCATCTGTGGGGGATGCTCGGAGTTTAGGTAAAAATTGGTAGTGTACTGGGAATTCCTGTGGTGACATATTAATGTACTTCTAGTAAACTTCGGGTATCCTATGCCAAGAATATTGTTTGAGGTAGATATAACATAGAAGATGAGGGAGAGTATTAGCATTAAGAATCTTAATGGGGATAGATTCAAACAGGCAGTTGAATATGAATGGATACCCCCATACTCTGATGTCTGTCAGATGGGAGGCCACAAATGCAAGGTTAAGGAGAAGAAATTTTTCAGAAATGGGTGAAGAAAAATGAAACTAAATAAACTAAAGAGGATGAGCAGGAAGAAAGTAAGCAGAAAGGGGCTATGAAGGACAATCCACCTGATCAAAGCAAGATTGCAAATATGAGGGAGTTCTAGGATGGGGGTAAATCAGTGATGGCTAAGTATGATAAACAAGAGAAAGAAGGAGGTAAATGAAATCAATGGGGTAAACGCTTGCATCTGCAGATTTGGAGTAATCTAACAGAAAAGCATGAGCATGTCCAATGATTATCTCATGGAATGTCAGGGGCTCAATAAGCCAACAAAAAATAGTGAGATTAGCTCTCGTCTCGATGGAATGAAGGTGATAATTGCCGTGAGAGTTGAAAAAGGGGTGAAGGAAGAAAAGGCTGGAAAAAATGAGAAAAAATTTTGGGCAGAAGTGGACGTTTACTGATAATTATAGTGACCATATAAATGGAAGAATTTGGGTGATGTGGGATAGAAATATGGTTTAAATCAAGAAGATTATAAGCTCTGATCAGTATGTACATTATGAAGTGTTCAAAACGGGAGAAAATTTTGTATTTGACAACTGTTTATGCACAAAATTTGCTGAAGAGTGAGAAGAAACTGTGGAAAGAGTTTGAGGAGATAAAAAAACTTGTTGATGGACCTTGGACAACTTTGGGAGATTTTAATAATGTATTAAATCTTAACGATAAAATTGGGGGAAATGAAGTGTTAAGGAGAGAAGCTGCTGATATGGAGAAACTGAAGTGTTTGAATGTGATATGGAGGGTGATTATTTTACTTGGTGTAACAGGTATATGAATGGGACTATCAACTCTAGAATTGATAGATTGATAGGGAATTTGGAATGGTTTCAAAAATATCCTGGAGTAGTAATCAAGGTGGAGGAACCAGGCGTATCTAATCATGCTCTTTTGAGTATAAGTGTGGAGGTTGCAAAGAAAAAAAGGGGAAAAAGTTTTAAGTTCCTAAACTATATGATGGAAAGAGAAGGAACTCGGGAAATTATTAAGAAAAGTTGAGAAATGCCTATACAGAGGGGAGTTGTGTATGTACTATGGATGAAGTTGATGAGATTGCAAAAAGTTCTCAGAATTCAGATGGAGGGGATTAGTGGGGTGAGGGAAAAACTTGAAAATGCCAGGGATAATTTATTGAATGCATAGAGGGATTTAAATGATGACAAGATGAATTCTCAGAAAGTGGATAGGGTAATTCTTTGTATAGAAGAGGTACTGAAGTGGAATGTAATTGATGAACAGGTTGCAAGACGGAGAGCCAAGGTCGACAGGTCGAGACTTAGAGATGGAAATAACTCTTATTTCTATACTACAGTCAGGGAGAAAAATAGACAAGCTGGGATCTAATTCTTGGAGAAAAAAATGGGACGAAACTTTTACAGCAGGAGGATATATCTGAGCACATTGTTCAGTTTTATGAGAAACTGGTAGGGACATCTGCTGGAAAACTGAATGGAGTTGATATTACAGTATTGAAAAAAGGGAAAGGGATAAATTCATAAAGCCAGATGAAGCTAGTTCAGGAATAAAATGAGCAAAAATATTGTGTGCTTTAAAAAGTGTTGGAGAGCTAAAATCCCCGGGTTTTTTCAACTCAAAATTCTTAAAAGCTAATTGGGGGGACAGTAAAGAAAGATTTGGTGAAGGCTATGAAGGAGTTCTTTGAGCATAGGAAGTTGAACAAAGCAGTGAATTGTACTATGGTTACACTGATACCTAAGAAAATGGAGGCTAAAAAATTGACTGAGTTCAAACCCATCTCATGTTACACCACTGTCTACAAGGTAATATCTAAAATTCTAACTGCTAGATTAAGCACTGTTATGGAAAATCTGGCTGATGAATCATGGGTAGCTTTTGTACCTGGTGTGAGAAACTAAATATTATCAACTTGTGTTTTGCTAATGATTTGTTGATGTTTTCAAGAGGTGATAGAGGGTATGTTGAAGATATGATGAAAGCATTCTATAAATTCACTCTTTCTATAGGACTAAATGTGAATCAGTCTAAATGTAGAGTTTATTTTGGTGGTATGGATGACAGGGAGAAGATGGAGATCCAAACCTTAACTGATTTTGAGGAAGCACAACTGCCATTTCAATATCTTGGAGTCCCTTTAACAAGAAAAATATTATTTATACACATGTATCAACCTCTAATAGACAAAATGATTGGCATGATTAAGCATTAGAGTGCCAGACTACTAAGTTATGCAAGAAGATCACTACTCATTAAGAGTGTCTTTTTGCTATAACTAGTTTCTGAATGTAATAACCTTTACCCGGGAAGGTGATTAAACATATTGAAACTCTTTGCAGGTCTTTTCTATGGAGTGGTAAAGAGAATATAACCAGGAAAGCTTCTGTGGATTGGGAAAAGGTCTGCAAACCAAAGAATTTAAGAGATTAGAATTTGATTTTTCTTCAGGAGTGGAATGAATCTAACATTGCTTAGTTGCTCTGGAATCCTAGCAATAAGGCTGATAAACTTTGGGTGAGATGGGTCCATGCTTATTATATAAAAGGAAGAGATGTTCAGAATGTGAAAGTACTTATTAATAGCCCTTGGATTGTGAAGAATATTTTCAACTGCAGAGAGAAAATCCCGAAACATGAGGCTTGGCAGAAACAAAGGCTGAAAAAGAAGTTTAGTGTTCTAGAAATTTATAACGAACTAAGAGGAAACCATGAGAAGGTGGAATGGTGCCAAATGCTAAAAGGAAATCTGGCAAGACCAAGAGCTCAGTTTATATTATAGATGGGATGGCAGCAGAGATTGGCAACAAAAGAAAGGTTGAAGAAGTTTAGTTTGATAGAAGATGAGAAGTGTTCTTTATGTTATGAAATTGAAAGCATGCAACACTTGTTTTTTGAGTGTGCAAAAAGAAACAAAGTCCGGAAGAAAGTTCTGAAATGAATGGGAGTGATCAGGGAGCTTGGGAACTGGAATGAAGAAAGGGCTTGGTGGCGGGAATCCATGGTCTTGAAAAATATTGTTGCTAAAACTATTTACGGAATTTGGATAGATAATTATTTTTGTTTTGGTAAGGAAAGGAAGGTGAATATTTTCGAGAATATTTTTTAATAGCTTATAGACTTTGGATGATACCAAAATTAAAAATTAAATGCGCTAAATGGATGATAGAAACCGATAAGGGAAGGAGTTGGGGGGGGGTAGAAAGATGGATTTGATATTGCTTTGTACTTAATCGCTTTTGGTAACGAGAAATTTTACTTATTTCTAAAAATAAAATAAAAATAAAATTGTACGTGGTTGAAGAGCTTTGGTGAAGGTGTATTATGGAAGGGAGTTTGGATGCGTGCTTTCAAGTTGGAAATGGTTTTTTTGGGTTAGTTTTGGTGTAATTTATTTTTAGTCCCTCCTTTGTGCACACATTTGACTAATGACCCTAAGCCGGAAATATTTATGGATTTTTCCCCAAATTTTCTTTGCCATTTTTCCATTCCCCTAGTGTTTGGTCTCACCATAAAATGGTCTCGCAAGAGACAGATTTTTGAATATAGGAAGAGGGTTAAAAAAACACAACAACAAATACAAATCAGGAGCTTGGAAGAATGAGAAGCGAATGAAAAGAGATTAAAGATGATATTTGTTACATGTTTCGTACTAAGTTTCCAAGAAGACCTAAAAAGAGGTCAAAAGTGGCCCGGAGAATACTTGAAGTAAGTGAATCAGTGATGAGTTTTTGTTTTAATGGCAATAAATTGAACCCTTTTTAAAATTTAAATTGATTTTAATTTGGTTTGTTTGGTCTATAGAATATGTTTTCTTGGTGCTTGGCGGGAGACCGTGGCTACCGGTTCCTATAACGTTTCTGAACATTCAGAAAATATCTTTCATGTTGCATATAATAAGTTTTTTTTTTTAGTGTGCAGTCACCTGCAATAGATTAACATAAATTAATGTGCCAATTTTTAAAACCAAATTACATAATTGCAAATATTTTTAATGGTGAATATATCTTAATTCAGCTTATATAAGTTAAATATGTAATAAGATGTGTTTGAATGTAAAATTTTAATAATTTTTGCATTAGAAACATAATGTTTAATTTTAAAAATAATATTTTTTATTTTTTTGAAAATATTTTAAAAATAATATTTAAATTAAAATATTATGTTTAAATTAAACATATCGTGTCTAAATTTAAAAGTATGATTGTTGCATACTTTAAAAAAGGTTCATCATTCAATAGATTTTTTGTAAATTAAATTATTTAGTGCGCATTATTTAGCTAACTCTTGTAGACAGCATGTCCAATTAAATTGTTAACGATTAGACTTATTATGTCAAATTTCGTTCATATAACTTTTAAATAAAATTATAATTATTTATGTTTTAAAATATTTTATTTTTTTTGGAAATCTCCATATAATAAATTGAAACAAATATCAAATCATCTCACTACTTATACTATGACATGACCCGCTAATTGTCAAGCGCATGCGTGAATCTTGTAAGGATTTAGTGATCAACACTCTAACCCAATTACCAAATAAACTTATTAGAATTCATTGGACTATGTGTTCATCCCTATTCTAAAAATCATTCCACCCGCACTCATGCGATCAGTCAAGTGGTTGAGTGTTCCAAAGTCATTGGTTTTAATTTTGACAACAGTGGTGTGGGAATTAGGGATGATCATGGGTCTAGGACCCGACCCAAACCCACAGGATCTAGACTCATTGGGTCGGGTATGTGTCCAAATATTTTAGACCCGTCGGGTTTGGGTATGGGTCTAAATTTTTAGATACGAGTTCGGGTCAAGGTCTAAAATACTAAAACCCAGATCCGACCCAGACTCAACCCGTAGACCCATATAAGCCTACCTATTTATGATTTTACCCAAATTTCTAAATTACTTTCATAGTCTCTTTGTATTTTTATTTCAAATTCAACAAATAATATGTATTGTATATTTTGTTTATCTTTTAAAAAATAATTCTAACACATATTGAGCTTCAATTATTTGCATTTAAGATAATATATATTTTTTTAGTGAAGAAAAAAATAATATTAGACCCATTTTGGACCCAAGACCTGTTTAGACCTATCAGGTCTGGGCTCGGGTCTAAATTTTTTAGATCCTAGGGGCCCGGGTCGGGTCCGAGTCTAACTAAATTTACTTAGGGTCGGATCTGGGTCTTATTATACATGACCCAGACCCGACCCAAGATCATCCCTAGTGGGAATATCCTCCTTTAGGATGGTTTCTACTTCCTTGTGGGCACAAAGAAGTGACCATCTAGTTGACCTTAAACATTACGATTTATATTCTCATCAATCTGTAATACCGGAATGATGGACCTTAAGGGCGAGGGTTCTTTGTAAAAGAGGGCATCGGGAAGTGACCACCAACTAGTACATCATCATCAATACATGGTTCCGCAATGCCGGGGCATGAGGCCTAAAATTTTTGCTTCTTAAAAAAATCATCCCATCAAATTACAAAGGCAATATTTTTAGGAAAAACCGTCTTTCCATAGACATATGAAAAGATGGGGTTGAGTTAGAATTATAGAAAGGTAAAAAAAATTAGTTGCAATATTAAAAATTTATTATGAAACGTGCACAGTTATAAGTTTATGATCCGATTAATGCAATCCGAATATTTTATCTTCATTTCTTATAATTTATATTTTAAACCTTGGTCTTCTTTCAAGAGACGTACTTAATTACAAAAGAAAATTTCAGAAAAGGGATCTTTCCATAAATTTATAGACAATCCACTGTATTTTTTACCTTAAATATTGTAATTTTTTTTTATAAAATTTAAATGAGCACGTCTCTTGAAAAACGGTCTTTCCATAAATCATGGAAATACCAATGTTTAAATTGCAAATTATAAGAAATTAAGATAAAATTTTGATATTTTTTAAATATTGCAACTAATTTTTTTACCTTTCTATAATTTAATTCAACCGTGTCTTACCATATGCCTATGGATAGACGGTCTTTCCCAAAATTTTACCAAATTAAATATTATATTTTAATAGTTAAAAAAATTATAATGTGTATTTGAATGTGAACATATAAAGATATATAATAAAAGAATATATTAAAAAAATTAAATTTAGTATGTAATTTAACAAATACAACCTACTCCCTCCGTCCCACTCTAATTTTTTTTTTACTTTTTTACGGTTTCAATGAGCATGATTGACCGTAAATATTTCTAATTACCTACAATAATGTCGCATAAAAAATTGATATTTAGAATATAGATGTTAAGACAAATCTAACAATATCTCAAATGATATTTTTATTATTTATATATTAATTTATATTGGCAAAATCTTGGGAAAGACGGTCTTTCCATAGGCTTATGGAAAGACGGGGTTCAATTAAAAATATGAAAGGTAAAAGGTCTTAGTTGCAATATTAAATTTTTATTATACAACATGTAGTAGTTATAAAGTTTATAACCCGATTCATGCAACCCGAAAAATTTATCTTAATTTATTATAATTTACACTTTAAACCTTGGTCTTTCCATGACTTATGGAAAGACCGTCTTTCAAGAGACGGACTCAACAATAACTTATAAAAATTATATATTCTAAAAATATAAATTACGATGAATCTAGCAATATATCATGCGATAATTGTTGCATTTGTGCGTTTATAGATTTTTTCAATTCAAATTGCATTAACTTTATTGATAAATAGTGAAGTAAGACACAAATAAAGTGCCAGAGAGTAGAATGGTTGTGTTGGTCAACATATTATTTAGTCATACGGAGGACATTACCAAAACTAAGAGTTTATTTTGTCAAAGAGGACACTCCCACGGACCCCCACCAGTCTCAATAATTACTTGAGTCTACTCTTTTGAATTACAATCATTCTTTGATTGGTGTATTTCGTCTGTAGTGTTTCTAATGACACTGGTTACATTTTGTAATATTTAAAAGTTTATTCAGACTCTCGTCATTATATTTTATGGCAAGACGGTCCCATATAACTATTGAAATCATTCCAACATAAAATTATATCATACATTAATGATATAGTGGAATGTGTATAATCGTTAGACCATGTTTAGTGGTAGAAACAACTACCGATTACTTACCAATTAAATATATTATTTTTCAATCTCTTCCACCTAACTTTAAAAAACCACTTAAAAAACCATTTTTTTTCTTCTTCACAATGGTAAGAAACCACTTTATACTATTCATACACCCCACTTGATTTTATCTATCATATTTATTAATTTTACCATTAAGATTTAATTAAATTAAATACGTCCACTCAAAATAAGCTGAATGTAAAATTTAATGATATTTTTAAAAAATTTAAAATTTCATTTCATTTTTTATAGATTATTTAATATTTTATGAATAAATATATTTTTCCAGATTTTTTTCAAAAGTTTTTTTCCTAGTTTTTCCATATTTTCCCATAATTTCCCAATATTTTTAAATCAGATTTTTTTTTAAAAAATAAAAAATAAATAAAAGGAAGGGACACGTGGCCCAACTAGAGGGTGCTACGTGTCCCTCCAGTTTTTTTTAAAAATATGTTGCATGGCCTGGGACACGTGGGACAATGCATGACTGTCACGTGTCCCGGAATTTGAATTAAAAAGGAGCAGATTCTCTCCGGCGCTTGCACATGGCCAAGCATTTATCGCACTGTCCCCCATGCTGGTTCCTTCACCGGTTTCTTAGTAAGAAACTAGGGACCAATTTTTTAACTAAAAATCGGTCTAGAAACCATCACTATGGGTGTTTTTGATTTCTAAAGTGATTTCTAAAGTGATTTTTTGATTGAAACATTGCACCTAACCGGCAACGTCCAAGCCAATTCCTCTTGCCATTTTGCTGATTCGCTTATGCAAGCCTTTTCAGTTTTCATTTGTTTTTGTTCTTCAAGAGACAGAGATAAGTTTTCTTTTTAAATCAAGAGACAGAAATAAGTTATGCCCCGTCCCACAAGTTTTGACATATCTATTTTTTAAAATTAAATTTGGTAAATTTTGACCATAAATATAAATTAATATATTTATAATAAAAATATCATATGACATATCGTTAGATACATCTTAACATGTATTTTCTAAACATTAAAGTTTTATATGAAATTGTTATATGTAGTAAGAGATATTAACTGACAAATATAATTATTGAATATCGTGAAAAAGTAGATAGATCAAAACTGTTGGGACGGAGGGAGTAGAATAGTTGTGTCGGTCAACATTTTATTTAGTCACACGGAGGACTTTACCAAAACTAAGAGTTTATTTTGTCAAAGAGGACACTCCCGCCAGTCTCAATAATTACTGGAGTCTACTCATTTGAATTACAATCATTCTTTGATTGGTGTATTTAGTCTGTAGTGTTTCTAATTGACACTGGTTACATTTGTAATATTTAAAAGTTTATCCAGTCTCTCGTCACTATAAATTATGTCAAGATGGTCTCATATAAGTTATATTAATCGAAATCATCCCAGCATAAAATTATATTATACATTAATAATATAGTGGAATGTATATGCTCGTTAAAATTTGATTGGTTCGTGTGTATTTTAAATAGGACAAAAGATTTAAATGGTCATCAACTTATTTTGATCCTTATATTTTAGCCACTATATTTTGTTTGACCACTTTTGCTCGTTGTATTTTTTAAAATAAAAGAGTTAAGATCATTCCGTCAAAACTCATACTCCTATTTGTCTCGTTACATATCATCTGCATGATATATTACGGGGAATTTTTCTTTATCTTCTTTTAAGCCTTGATGAATCCACTAAACTATTATGATTGTTTTACTTTGGTCACTCAATTTTCTTTGACACAATCAAACTAGTTAATGAACCAAGACAACCCCCTTCTTTTCTTCATTATATGCGTTGACATCTTTCCAACACTAATAGTGCCAGAAAATGTTCAGAATGGTACCCATTTTTTTTAGTGAAATTCACAGTTTGTTATCCTATTTTAAAAATTGTTCTGAAGAGGTACCCACTTTTTCATCAATGTCCCAAAAAGGTACCTTTTGGTTTAAAATGGGTACCACCGTGGCACATTTTTTATCCATATTGATACCCATTTTTTACTGAAATGTATCATTTTGAGACATAAATGAAAATGTGGTATCTTGAGGAACAAATTCAAAATTTGCATACCAAATTGTGAATTTCGATTAAAAATGACTACCATTATAGACAATGGAAATATGATTTGAATCTTAGATCTATATAATTAGATCTATATAAAGTAGAGGATGTGCCATCAAACTCTTTTGGTAACTACAAACCGTACAAGAAAATACAAATAAAAATTATAATTACTCAACATCATGCCATATGGGTTGATTTTGTCCATTGGGAGGTGGGATTAACGGCAATCTACAAGCCATTCATTTGTTTTGGTATTTTGCCTCATCAGCATGCTTATGATTTTGCTTTCTTATGGGTTTTTTTTGGTGTTCTGATGAGGTATTGCATTTGTTTTTATGAAATGGCGCTGACTTTCTGCTGTTTGACTTTCGTTTACATGCCGCGCTGACTTTTGCTGACACGTGGCTTGTTTATATGCTATGTGTGCGCTGACTTTGAGTCTGACTTTTGCAAAGTTTTGTCATCAAAGATTGACCGTAATTTTATGTTGAGGGGAAAATAGATTTGTTAAAGTCCATGTAGTTTTCTATGCAACTCAATGAAATTATGGAGCGAAACATATGCTAATGGGTTTTTGGGTGGCCGGGCATGGTTCCAGGAGGCGAGGCGTGCGGTAGAGCGGATTGAGGGGATGGAGGCTAGCGGATTGAGGTAGAGGCTAGGGTTTCTAGGCAGGGAGAGGTGGTGGTTGGGTGGCAGATCTTAGTTCCGGGAGGCGAGGCCGACGACTGAGCGGATTCAGGTAGAAGCTAGGGTTTCTGGGCTGGGGAGAGGTGGTGGCTGGGTGGGGGGGGTGGGTTCGGGAGGCGGGGGGGGCGGCGGAGCGGGTGGGGGGCGGG
>JAULKJ010000010.1:1889915-1900916 GCA_032355405.1 Rubia balearica
CCTTAATGTCTTTCCACCCCGGGTCATTGTTTAACCTAATATAGGCATAGTGTTGTAGAGCAAATTGAATTTCTAAGTATGGGTTAAGGTCTCACTAAGTGAGGCTCACCCGACCTAATACTATAAAATTTTCCGCCCAACCCACCAACCCATTACTATTTACATAATATAATAATACATGCACATAGGCTTCTCTTAAAATTGAAAAAAAAATGCTTTCAACTGTTTGTCTTAGAGTAAGTTAAACAACACCTACCTTATCCATCAAATAATTAATTGTCCATTATAATAGTTAAAATTTTAAAATAAGATTTTTTTGTGAGAATTATAAGAAGTGAACGTGAAAATATTAATCAATAAACATCATAATATACCTCGTGATGGAATAACAAAATCCTGACATTGCACTTTTAGCTTAATAGAGTAAGGCCTTGCTAGAACTTATCTGCATTTCACTTCTGTTTAATTCAATTTGATTCAAATCATTTTAGTTCAGTTCAACGTAAATTTAATTTACTGAAATTTAACATAGTTTAATCATTCGTTACTATATTTCAACATACTTATTTTCAAGTTCGATTCAGATTAATTCAATTCAGTTCAAATCTGACCAGATCAAATCAGACCCGTTCAAATAAACTTCAGAGAATAGGACCTAACTTTAAGGAATTTTTTATTGTATTAATTTTGGTTGATATAGGAGATTTAGAGAGTTTCCTAATCTAAGAAATTCTCCATTCCATTTCTTAAAACGAAAATTTAGACACAAAAAATAACAAATTTCTCAAAATTATAGAGAAGATTAAGTTGTATGATAAACAATTAAATACAGAAAACCCAACAAAAAAAGTAAATATGTTTAATTATAGAAACTATAAATTTTGATTTCTCAGTTTTTAGAAAACTTTTGAAAATGTGGTTATATTTATACAAAAGAGTCTTTCTCCTGCGAGACCATCTCACGGTGAAACTAGGGGGCAAAACACAAATAATAAAGGTAATAAATAAAGCCATTTTAAAATTGGGGTCCAACTTGCAAATAGTTTCTTTCGGGGTCACTTTTTAAAATCACACTGAAGTTTAGGGTCCGATGTGCAATTTATCAAAAATTACAGAAATCCTTCTCCTTCGTTGAATTTGCCGTCCTCGGTCGTCCACTGTCGCGCCGATGCTGTTCACTTGCCATCCTCTACGAATCCGCCATTGTCGTGTCGTTAATGATTCTTCTCCGGAGATTCGATGCATCCGGATTCGATGGGCAAGGAAATTTCTGCTACTCAACGCCACTCCGTCGAACTGGCGTCTCTGACGAAGGTTTGAAAATGAATGGCGGAGAAGTTACAGCGATATTCGAGTTTTAGCGTCCTCTTGGATTGCAGCGGTGGAGAAATTTTAGAGAAATTCAGGAATTAGCGTGGTTTGGGGTTGTAGCGATTAATTCCGCTGGGATTCCGTCAGAACCGGGTTGGAAAATGGATAGGAGGTCCGGTTTTCGGTGGACCGGGTAAATCCCATCAAGAACGTGGGTTTCAGATGACCGGTCGAAATTGGGCTACAAAATGGGCTTGGGCCTATTCTTTAAAAACCAATATTAAATTATAGTATATAAAATTAATTAAGTAAATTAAACATCATATAAAAACTCTAAAAATACACATTAAAATTCAAATAGTTAAACATCAAATAAAAAACATTATAAAATCACATCAAAATATTTAAATACTCCCTCTAAATTGCTTATTTATTTTTTAGAGTCAAACTTTGACCATAAATATAAATTAATATATAAATAATAAATATATAATGTGAGATATTTTTAAATTTGTCTTAACATTTATGTTCCAAATATCAATTTTTTATGCAACATTATTATATGTAACTAGAGATATTTATGGTCAAACATGTTCATTGAAAACCGTGAAAAAGTAAATAAACAATTTAGAGTGGGACGGGGGGAGTATATATTAAAAGTAGGCCAAAAGTAAAGGATGGGAGGGAGTATGAATATTTATTGTGCTCCCTCTGTTTCACTATATTTGACAACATAGATTTATGTGGGTTTTTTTTACAATTGAAAATGTGTAGAGATAATTGAATGAGAAGACCAAAAAGTTTAATAAGTGGTTGAAAATGATGTACTTTTTTGCCATAAAGGGAAACTTGACAATCTTATAATAAGATATAAAAATGGTAAGTGTGTCGAATATAGTGAAACGGAAGGAGTATTGCACTTAACCATATGAAATTCGCAGTAAAAAGCAGCTTATAAAAGCATAAACTTTTGTTTTTGATCGCCTTGATCGAATAATATAATCGATGATGTGATTTAATGTTTGTTTTTTATTATTGTAGTGAATTTCCTATAATTTTGAATATAAAGTCTTGGTAAAAGATTTTAGTTGTAATGTTAAAAATTTATTATGCAACATATAGTAGTTAATATTTATAAATTTACTACCCGATTAATGTAACTCAAAATTTTTTTATCTTGATTTCTTTTTATTTGCAATGTAAACCTTGGTCTTTCAGTAATTTATAGAAAGACCGTCTTTCAAAAGATTGACTCAATTTTGAAAGCTTTTTAAAGTTTATTTCAGAATATAAATAAGAAAGGGTCTCATGTTAAAAAGCTCCATTTTTAATGGGCAAAGTCTTGAGAAAGACCGTCTTTCCATAATCTTATGGAAAGACGGAGTTTAATTACAATAGAATAATAAAAGGTAAGAGGTTTTAGTTGCAATATTAAAATTTTATTATGCAACATGTAGTAGTTACAAAGTTTATAACCCACTTCATGTAATCCAAAAAAATTATCTTCATTTTTTCTAATTTACACTTTAAATCTTGGTCTTTCCATGACTAATGGAAAGACCATTTTTCAAGAGATGGAATATTTTTAAAATTTAAAGTCGAATTATAATTATTTATATGTCGATAACAATTTTAAAAACTTTCAATAATTATAGATACCTCATTGCAATATATAAAAATAAAAATAAAATCATCTTATTAGTCAAACTAATTCATCTAATAGTTAGCCAATTTAAAACAAGAGTTTGTACATAAACAATAATAATTCAACCTTAAAAACTATATGAACGAGGGTTTTAATAATCGATCTAACCATTAGACGATCTAAGAAAAGACTATCTTTTTTCTAAAATCAACACTTCATGTGTGTTGGTATTATAAAGAATGAAAAATATTAACAACGTCACAAAATTTTGGGAAAATCCGTATTTCCATAAGGTTATGGAAACATGGAGTTTAATTAGAATAATAAAAAGGTAAACGTTTTAGTTGCAATAATAAAAAAATTATTATGCAACATGTAGTAGTTATAAGTTTTATGACTCGATTTATACAATCTGAAAATTTTATCTTTAGTTATTCTAATTTATAGTTTAAACCTTAATCTTTTAACGACTTATGAAAATAACGTCTTTCAAGAAACAGACTCTAACAACGAAACATATATTTTTTCCTAAGAATATCGAAAATTCCACTATGGCATTTCAGAACGAACCTATGATCAATTGCTTACATTCGTATCACGGCTTGTTGATCACTTTTGTGGTAACCAGGGATTTCTCGGTCTGAGCGGTGCTGTGCTGATACAAGTTTACAACACAGCATTTCAAGGCAGTCCTTCCCATTTCCTGTTGATGTTAGCATTACTTCCAACTCTGGTTACCTTGGTGCTAATGTGCTTGGTAAGAGTTGATACATCACACTCCAAAAATGAGGAGAAATACCTCAACCATTTCTCCCTAGTTTCTCTCTTAACTGCTGCATACATCATGTTTCTGATCATCCTGGAGAACACGGTCTCTCTGCCACTGTGGTTGAGAATCGCTACATTTTCGCTCCTCCTCGTTCTGCTCTTCTCGCCTTTCCAAGTTGCTTGCAAGGCTACGAGTGAGTGCTCGTTGCATCGCGATCAAGAGGGCTCCTCATCCCGAGCGCCTCTAATCAGTGACGGAACCAGAGTTAGTGGTGAGTAGGTTTGAATATTCTTAACATTTATAGAGAAAAGTCAGAAGTAGGGATGTAAATGAATCGAGCTGCTGTTCACGAGCAATTCGCGAACAGTTTGATAAAATTAAATACATTTGATGCATGCATGAAATGATTTTTGCTGCCTTTGACAGATGAACAGGAGCCACTAATGAAGTCATCTGAAGCTGCAAAGCCCTTGAATGCCAGTACTTCTGATCATGAATCAGTCGAAGCTGGAGCAGAGTTGAACCTCCTCCAAGCAATGAGTACACTGAACTTCTGGCTTTTGTTCATTGCAATGTTATGCGGCATGGGATCTGGACTCGCTACAATCAACAACATCAGCCAAATAGGCCAATCCCTCGGCTACACAGCGACTGAGCGCAGCACACTGGTTTCCCTCTGGAGCATATGGAACTTCCTAGGCCGGTTCGGGGGAGGCTACATTTCAGACATTTTCCTGCACAAGATGGCCTGGGGGAGGCCACTGCTCATGGCTCTCTCTCTCGCAGCCATGACGGCCGGCCACGTGACAATCGCGTCGGGGTTCTCAGGCAACTTGTACTTAGGCTCGGTTCTGGTTGGCATCTGCTATGGCGCGCAATGGTCGTTGATGCCCACGATAACTTCTGAGATCTTCGGGTTGAGGCACATGGGGACCATCTTCAACGCCATTGCTGTGGCGAGTCCGGTTGGATCCTACATTCTGTCTGTTAGGGTGATTGGGTATGTTTATGATAGGAATGCTGGGGGAGAGGGGGGTGATTTGTGTTATGGGAAGTATTGCTTCATGTTGTCTTTCTTTATCTTGGCATCTGTGAGTTTGTTGGGGTTTTTGGTTGCTCTTGCTCTTTTCTTTAGGACAAGAAGGTTTTATTACCAGTTGAGAATGAGATGGTTAGGCTACAATGCTACTATTGCAACACCATGAAGTTGGTATACAGAATACGCACATACATACCTTATTATCATCAATTATTGTTTTTGCCGATCATATCTTGCCATTTTTCTTTATGGATGGTGTAAAATTTTGGTTCAAATGGTTGGTTGGTTTGGCCTTTTGATGCATTTATATCGGAGACAATTTCTAACGATTCAAGTAGTAAACAATGTTTAGTTGGCAATAAGTATTCACTGTATACCAACACATTGGTATAACAATCTACTGGTATTGTTATCAATACGCTGCCGTTCCATATCATATTTTAGATTACAATCAAGTAACACAGTTAATAAGTCAGTTGAATCGTTATATTGATTCAAAATGCCAACCTACTTAGCAATTGTTAGTTATACTTGCATCGCTCACGATGGCAATAAACAAACATTGTTGGTTCATACAATAAGACTAATGCATAACGACAGCTACTCTTTCGAAATGTTATAAAGACGTCATACATTTAAAAAAACACTCATCCTGCGCCGTGGCGTGATGGACGATACACCCCACCACCAACGATACATTGCCAGAGTTGGCGAGAAATGGATCGCCGCAGTTGCGAGTATATGGATTCAGATCGGCTGCGATGCGCTCATCCTTATTTTTCTCTTTTAGTTTTAATTTGAATTTGACACTGATCACCATTGCATTTGACCCTAAACTCCCCACATATGAATTTCTCACATAATTTGTTTTCTGTCTCCAATGATCAAGCTTTGTAATCTAATTGGTTGCTAGTGATTTAGATAAACATTTGGTCATTTTCATGATTTAGATATGAATCTCAGTATTTTGTATCAGTGTAAGAATTAATTTTTACATGTGTATAATAGATTACCGTCAATTATGCTCTTTGTAACAATAAATTAAAGTTTTTTTCAGATAACTTTATGAATGTTTGATTTTATACTTTACAAGATGACATCAATTTAACTTTTGTGAATGTTCCAAACCAGAGTATCATTACTCGGACCATCCTCGAAAATTCTGTTTCATAGAACGAAAAACAGAGCACTCTGAAAACCAATTTTTTTGAGCTGATTCAGATCGCGTGAAAATCTGGAGATGGAGCTAGATTACAACCCGAGCCTAAAATCCCTGATCCTCAACAAATGGGTTTCCACGGTCTGCAGCATATGGATCCAATCCACCAGCGGCTCCGCCTACACCTTCGCCGTTTACTCCCAGGCCCTCAAGGCCACGCAGCGCTACGACCAGTCCACTCTCGACGCCATCTCCGTCTTCAAGGACCTCGGTGCCAACGTCGGAGTCCTCGCCGGCCTCCTCTACTCCGCCGTCACCGCCCGCCGCCCGGGAGGCGGAGCTGGGCCGTGGGTGGTGCTGCTGTCCGGGGCGGTGGTTGTGTTCGCGGGGTACTTCTTCATGTGGCTGAGCGTGGAGGGGATCCTTCCTCCGCCGCCGGTGGCGGTTATGGGGCTGTATATGCTGCTGGCGTCCAATGCGACGACGTTTTTCAACACGGCTAATGTCGTCACCGCTGTGCATAACTTCCCCAAGTATAGTGGGACCGTCGTTGGTATCATGAAGGTCAGTTTCATCATAATATATATTTTTAAATATTAGTTTTAATTCGTATAAACATGTTTATTGAAGCTAGTTTTTATTATGATAATTTATTTTCTATTTAGGGCATGTGCTTTTTGAATGATGTGAACTAAATTCCCTATAACTGATTGGAATTGAAGTGAAGCGGACTTAAGTTCAAAAGAATAGAGTCTGATTGAGCATGATCTGTAGCTTAGCAGTCGAAAGTGTTAAGCTTGTGAGTAGATTCTTGTTAAGTGCATTGTTCTTTTTGGGGTGTAATGAATCCTTGAGATTATGTATTTGGATATGGAACGCAGAAAATCTGTGCTGAATAGTTGTCTCGCATTTGGGGCTCTAGTATGAAGTATAAACTGTTTATAAGCAAAGATTAGGTTCGAAAAGAAGCATTGATAGACGTGAAAAGTTAACTATTTGTAGGTTTAGAACTGACTGAAGTTCCGTTTTCTCGATACTTGTGGCCTTATTTCAGCTGAACTCAGACCATGCTAGTGGTTTGTGCAAAAACCTTCTGAATTGAGATGAGACTCATGTACCGAATGTGTTTTCCCCGAAAGTTCTTTGTCATGGTCATTCAAGCACTTTGTTTCTTCCATGCTGTTATTAATATTGAAACAAATGTTTATCGCGCCAACTTCCTTTTCTGTCTTTTCTACCATAGGCCATTCGATGTCTATATGCAATTGTTATTACAGGCTCTGCTGAAATTGCTAATTAGCAGATATCAAGCTTGAACATGGTTCATCTTCTTTGATTAGATGTACTATTCTCTTGCAGGGTTTTCTTGGCCTGAGTGGTGCAATACTGATTCTGGTATATCAAACAATCCTTAACGACAAGCCTAGCACGTACATTTTGTTGTTAGCACTGTTGCCATCCATAAATTCTCTTGTATTTATGTGGTTCGTCAGAATTATCCCGACAACTGAAGCAGATGAAAAGAAGTACCTTGGCATTTTATCATCGGTTGCCATACTTATAGCTGCATATCTGGTGGGAGTAATTCTCCTAGGAAATTTCATTACATTACACTCTCCAGTGCGTGTTTCGACACTGGTTGTATTGATTCTGCTGCTTCTGTCACTGCTGAGCATTGCAATTAAAGCCCAGAAAATGAAGTCCAGTAGGATTGTAAGAACGTTGCTTGAGCAGAACCCGTTGTACTTTGACACGTTCCAGTCCCGACAAGATCCTGAAGCAGCATATCAAGAACTTCCTGGTGAAGAAGTGAATGGGAATGCTTTAGACTTAACTACTGAACGAGAAGAAAATCTGAATCTTTGCCAGTCACTGTGGACTGTTGGTTTCTGGCTATTATTTCTTACATCGGCGTGTGGGATGGG
Organism: Rubia balearica; assembly: GCA_032355405.1. Classification (NCBI taxonomy): domain Eukaryota; kingdom Viridiplantae; phylum Streptophyta; class Magnoliopsida; order Gentianales; family Rubiaceae; genus Rubia; species Rubia balearica. Next base: position 1,897,764 of record JAULKJ010000010.1, read on the forward strand.
CTCAGGGCTAGCTACTATCAATAACATCAGCCAAATAGGACAATCTCTAGGCTACTCAAGTAAACAGTTGAGTGCTTTGATTTCTCTTTGGAGCATCTGGAACTTCAGTGGACGGTTTGGAGCCGGTTTTTTATCTGATTACTTCCAACACACGAGAGAATGGCCAAGGCCATTGTTTCTTGCCATCAATCTCGCGGTTATGAGCATCGGTCTTGTTATGATCGCTGTTGGTTTTCCGGGCGCTTTATATGCTGGTACTGTCTTGGTGGGTATCGGGTATGGTTCGCAATGGTCATTGATGCCTACAATTGTTGCAGAGATCTTTGGTGCAGCACATATGGGGGCAATTTTCAATACTATCACGATAGCTAATCCTGTTGGGACATACATCTTGTCAGTTCGGGTGGTTGGTTATCTCTACGACAAAGAAGTGACTGGAAGCGACAATACTTGCATCGGAACTCATTGCTTCAGGTTATCTTTCCTTATTATGGCCCTCACGACGCTCTTCGGGTCTCTTGTTGCCTTAGGGTTGTTTTTCTGGACAAGGAAGTTCTACAAACAAGTGGTATTGGCAAGGCTTCGACATCCTATTAGGGACCTAGAGTAAAGGCTTTCATTTTATATACTTGAAGATTCCTGTTTGTAATACTGAAAACAGTGTTACAGGCCGGGCTCTCCTAGTGGAACGGGATAGCATCTGTTGAGTTGATGCTGAACTTGGTTTATACGCCTTCGGTGTGATGTCTGATTTGGTCGATTCACCTCGATGTTACAAAAAGAAAAAAGAAACCTTTCGAAATGAAGTTGGCCGGCGTGGTTATGTATGGAAAGTGGCGCGATGAATGGCCATTTGCATCGGAGCTAAGCTTTTTTTGTGAATCAGCCTGTGTTTGGGGAGTCTGTGAAGTCTGGATTTTATGAATATGGTGACGATAATCAATGTGTTTTGTGTTAATGTTACACATTTGTGGTATCACTGGTATGTAATAGGTAGAACATTGCATATAGAGTACACACAATTTATTGTAGATTTACTGTTTGTATACAGCTGTACGCGAGCCCTGAAATTTGATTGTACCCGGAATAAGATGCATTTTTGTACAAGTTATTTTTAAGAGTTAAAGTGTAAAATGATCATGACTTTAGGCTGAAAGTACCAAAATAATCCTTAACTCCGCTGACTTTTTAGTCAACAATTTGATTGTCGGATTTTGTTGAACAAACTAATTTGCTCCTGAATTAAAAAAAGAAAAAAAAATAATATGAGAAACCAGAATTTGCCCTTTCTTCATTTTTCTTTCTTCCCTGCCGTTGGGACTTTCTTACCCGCTCTCATTTTCTTCCTCGCCGCCGACACCCTTCGTTTTCTTTCTTCCCATCACCACCACGATAGCTACACCACCACGAACGATGCCAAATTGGTGGTGAATCGGTGGCGAGGTAAGAAGAAGGGAGCAACGTGGGGTGTTTGACGGCGGTGGGAGCATGGGGGTGTTCAATCGGTGGGAGGGTGGGGGTGTTCAACGATGGGGACAGATCTGTGGCTAGTGTTTCCGGCAGTGGCAGAGGTTGGGGAAGGAGGAGGGCAACGAAGAGAGGGTGGCTTAGTCAGGGGGAGGGGATGAGGTATGACGGTGGGAACGATATGTGGCTAGGGTTGGTGGCGGAGGTCAGGGAAAGAGGAGAGAAGTGGCGGGGGGCAGGGTGAGGTACGACGGTGGGACTGTGGCTAGGGTTTCAGGCGGCGGCAGATGAGAAAAGAAAACGGAGGAGAAAATAGATCGGGAGGGGTGACAGCGGGAGGGGTGGGGCTGGGTGGAGGAGATCGGTAGGGGTGGTAGGGTGGTGGCGAGCGGCTAGGGAGAGGTAGAGTTGGGCGGAGGAGATTGGGAGGAGTGGTGAAGTTTCTGGCGACGACGGAGATTTTTGGCAGCGCCAGCAGTTTCCGGCGACAGAGCAGCCGTGGTCCTGGCGGAGCAGCAACAATGAAGAAGAAGATGATGAAGGGTAGTTTAGGTATCAATTTTTTTAGCTTTTCAGTCAAGAGTATTTCAATCATTTCATTTCTTGTCATTGCCAAAATTAGGGAGTTTGGCTATATCGGCACAAAGATTTTAAAAGTTATGGTTAGATTTGCACATACAATAATTAGTTAGAGTTAAATTGACACTTTCTTATATTGCAGGATTATATTGACACTTCAATCTAAAATTAGAGTTATAAATGTATTTATTCCTAACTTGCTGAGATATGAAACAAAGACTTGACCACTTTTCAAAATCAAATTTAGGGAGTTAAATCTCTACAAGACTTTACATTGTTCCATGCTTTAGTATAGTTGATGATTATTTTTATGTTATTTTGATTAATGGATGTGGTGTGGGTCCAAACTTAGTTGCATAGTAGTTTTTTTTTGAGAGAAAACTTAGCTGCATAGCTTGTTTGTTTTTTTGAGAGAAAACTTAGTTGCATAGTTTAGTTATGATTATTCCCACTGTACCATCCTACAGCTGCAGTTGCCTTGTCTCTATCAAAAGCCGCGTCTTAATTATTGTTTGGTTGGAAGTGATAGAACGTCTTCATCCTGTGAGGGATTGAAAAGACCTTCTGACTGCTCGTCTCTGTGAAACATTTCGTGGAAATTATAAAATATGCAGTGATGGTCTCTTAATTTTAAGAGACCACTAAAGAGATCGAAAATATTCACAGTGAAGGTATTTTGAGTGGTCCCTTAACAAGAGACCACTCAAAAGGCTCTTGCTAAGAGTCCATATAATAGCCAAGTGTGTCAGCCGAGCACATGCGTTTATCAGCCAAGAAAGGAAAGCCAAGGTCAACAATGGCAGGCGCTGCCCATTTTCTCACCTTAAGGGACACTTGTCGCCCAGGAATGGGCCACATGTCCCACTCAAATGCCCAATTTTTATTTATTTTCACGCTGAGACGTGTTGCCCACTGGTTGGGCCACATGTCTGCAACAGTATTTTTTGAAATTTCCAGCCTGTACTTTTTTGAAAATTTCAGAAATTATTTAATTATTTAATACTATTTCAGAAATTATTTAAAATTCAAATTTTTATTATTTAATAATTTTATTCAATTTTTCTAGTCGTTATAATTGGTTTTTGCTAAAGATCTGAAGAGCACACG
>JAULKJ010000010.1:1909651-1924680 GCA_032355405.1 Rubia balearica
GGAGACGGAGGAGCTGGCCGGCGGCAGAGGGACAGGTAGCGGACATGGTTTTGAACCATCAAGAAATCTAAATAGCTTCTGAGACTTGAGGACAAAGCCAATTTAATGCTTCTGCAAGAGATAAGTTGATGACAATTGATCGTCATCATGTGGAGCAAGATATTATAAGAAAGTTTTTCATCAGACATGATGAGAGGCTTAGAGATGCCGGGAAAATTTGCGTAAAAGAACGAGGGAGAGTGGCAATCGGCCGAGAAGGAGAGGAGAGAGGGTGACCGGTAAAAAATTTAGGGTTCATAAAGTTTGGACCAGGTTTTGCTCTTTTACCATGACCAAAAGTATTTCCCGTAATGAATCATGTATAACTGCTTAGAATAAATAGAGTACAAAATGAATGCTAGTACTAGTATAATTCTAGTCTAACCAACAACTTTGTCCATAACAAATCAAATTTAATCAGGAAGTTGACTTATTCTAACAATGTGAAACAATCAAGAGAGCACGGTGACCGTGCACATTAGGATTTTGTTTTGCTGGGCAAGGTTCCTTCACAACTAGCATCTAATTTGGATTCATCAAGCTCCAACCGAGGAACAACTAATGCCCTCAATCTGTATAATTTTCACATTTTTCTTATTTTAACACTAGATTGTGATATTTTAAATCTTAATTTTTATTTTTAAATTTATACTTTCATTTTTATTGATGTGTTATTTTTTCAACTTGTCTTTTTTAAAAGTTAATATTGATGTTTCTTATTTCTAATATTAGATTTTTTATTTAATTTATTCTTGATGTTTCAATAGTATGACTTAATTTGTTAAATTTTGATATTGATGTTTTTTTTTTCTGATGTCGGTGTCTCATTTTGGTGCAAATTTTAATGTTTTTAAAATTCATGTGTATTTTTGTTCAATGTCTGCTTTGATGTTTCAATAGTGTGAATTAGTTTTTTAAAATTTTAATATTGATTTCAATATTTGTGTTACGTTATGTTTTAAAATTTATTTGTCCTTTTATGAGATATTTAACTATTTTAATCTATTACATTTTATTGTATTAATCTAATTTTTAACTATTATAATTTGATGCATATTTTAGTATTTTATTTGATGTTTATATGTTTTGACGTGAATTGTTAATGTTTTCATTTGATGTTTAACTATTTAATGTTTGATGTTTAACTATTTAATTTTTGATGTGTCTATTTAGTATGTTTATTTGATATTTAGCTATTATGACCTGTATTTTTAAAGTTTACATTTGTTGTTTAATTATTTTTATTTGATATTTAACTATTTATATTTTGATGTGTATTTTTAGTATTTTTATTTGATATTTAAATATTTTGACGAGTGTTTTTAATATTTTTATTGGATGTTTAGTATTTTATTTTGATGTGTATATTTAGTATTTGGGTAAAGTGCATTCACACCCCCCAATTTCTTGGTTAGTGCACATATACCCCCAGTTTTTCAAAAGTGCACATATACCTCTGGATTAGCTGTGACATAAAAACTCATACCCCTCCTGCCCGAGTACGACGTTGACCTATTATTTTCCGGTGTTGGCCAATATTAAAATTACCAAAATAACCTCCATTTAATTTTTGAAAAGTTAAGGACCATTTTACCCTCCACTAAAGTGGGACCCACCATTCATCAACATCGATATAAAAATGCCTTGTCAAAATTTTGAGTTAAAAAATTGTGTGAAATGGACTAGGATTTGAATCTTTTCATCCGCGACTTGCTCGGGTGAGATTTAGTTCCTGTTTCCAACCCTAATTCCAGCTGATTTCCCTCGTCTGAGTTGGATTATTCGAACGGATTCAAGATATGAGGCGAAAATCCAAAATTGGTTTCTAATTTTTGGCTTTTTTAGGCGCAAAACAATCATTTCCTTTGAGTATGATAATGACCAAAGTTAATCAATTTTTCAGATGTCATCAGGGGTACAAATGCACTTTCAAAAAACTGAAGAGTATATGTGCACAAAACAAGAAACTGACGGTATAAATGCACATTTTTCTAATATAAAAGTGGGTACCTCTTCAGAAGAATAAACTACTATCAAATTGTGAATTTTATTTATAAGTAGATACCATTCTAAATATTTTCTCATTATTAAATAAATAATGCTAGTACTTTAATTGCTCATTGGTTATCTAGAAGTTGACTTGCCGCACTCAAATTCAAACTTCCTAGAATAGCACGTGGAGCAGGGAAGCAGTCTCTCCACGCCAGAATTTAAGGCCAGTTTATTTTTATTGAATTAAATTGAATTAAACTAAAATTTTAGACTAGATTTAAGGCCAGTTTATTTTTATTGAATTAAACTAAATTAAAAATAAATGTATCCAAAAAATATTTTCAGAATGCTTGAGACTTTAAAAAAAGGTAAAATGCATTCATATCCCCAATTTCTTGGTTAGTGCACACATACCTCCAAATTTTTCAATAGTGCACATATATACCTGGATTAGTTGTGACATAAAAATTCATACCCCTCCTGCCTGAGTCCGACGTTAAGCTATTATTTTCTGGTGTTGACCAATATTAAAATTACAAAAATAACCTCCACTTCATTTTTGAAAAACTAAGGATTATTTTACCCTCCACTGAAGTGGGGCCCGCCCTTCATCAACATCGATATAAAAATGATTTGTCAAAATTTTGAGTTAAAAAATAGCGTGATTTGGACTAGGATTCGAAGTTCTTCATTTGCGACTTGGCCGAGTGAGATATAATTCCTGTTTCCAACCCTAATTCCACTGGATTTCCCTCATCTGAGTTGGACTACTCGAACGGATTCAAGATATGGGGCGAAAATCCGAATTTGGTTTCTAATTTTTGATTTTTTAGGGAAAAACAATCATTTACTTTGAGTCCGATAATGACCCAAGTTGACCAATTTTTCATATGTCACCAGGGGTAAAAATGCACTTTCAAAAAACTGGAGGGTATATGTGCACAAAACAAGGAACTGAGAAGTATAAATGCACATTTTTTTCTTTTTTTTTAAAAAAAAGACAGGTGCCAAACATACACATTCAATGTCACACAGCTAAACACAGTGCAGTAAATGAGGAGATATTAGGAGAGGTGGCATATCCATAACTTTTTGCATGTCACTTAATTTTTTTACCTTAAAAGTATACTAGTGGAGAGGGCTCTAATAAAAGCAGCGTTAGAAGGCAGTGTTAAAAGCGCTTTCATCGAAACCAGTTTTAATTGAAGTCCGAAAGCATTTTCGAGTTTTGAACTCCCTCCCAAGTCATCATTTTCATTTAAAAAGCGGTTCGAAATCGATTAAAAGTGGTTCTACAAATTAAAGTAGGGTCCGAAAGCCCTTTTGAGTTCGAAGGGCTATCCCAGGTCACTATTTTATTTTAATGGCGGTTCTAATTGTAGAACGCCTTTATTGGGCTATCTTTTTGGCACAATCCCCTTTTATTTTTTTCTCCTCCCTCTTTACTTAGGGTTTTCTCTCTTTGTTTTCACTCCAGCCCGCCTCCCTCCTCCAGCCGTTCGTCCACCCTCCACCATCTGCCGTTTTCAGCTCCAGTTCCCTCCGTCATTGTCAATTCCCCCTGTCGCTGCCAGTTCACTCCGCCGCTCTAGTCCCTCACGCCTCCATCGCTAAAGCTCCAGTCCTTCTGTTGCTGAAACTCGCCTTCGCCGTGTCACCTCCACCGCCTGTTGTTAATTTGTTGATGTGTTACTGTTAATTTTTTGTTGCATTGTTGTTTCCATTGTTGATATTGCATGTTGCGTTCTGGATTTTTTAGCTGTCGAAAACTGATTGAAAGGTCAGAACTAGCAGCAGCTGTTGCGCTGCCAGTCGGGTTGGATCAACACTTTTATTAAAAAGACAAGTTAGATTAGTACTTTAGTGAAAAAATACAGGGTTAAATCATCACTTATGTAAAAAATATAGGGTCAGATAAGCAATATCATTTAAAAAAAATGTTTTGAGGAGAGCCCACTCCTTGTAAATTTGCCTTCATTACAATCTCAGAATTGAAATGGTGCGGTTGGAACAAGATGATGATAAGGGATCCATTTCCGAATGCAAGGAGCAGAAGTGTGGCATCCAAATTGGTGACACTCTTTGGGAATGATGCATTCCATTTTCTTTATCTCAGCCATACACTTCCATTTTAAAACAATTTGTTGTCCATCTACCGTCGATTACAAAGAGAGAAGCTATAGGATGTCCATTCCTGTCCAAGATCTAGAACATATATTTTTTTATAATAAGAAACGTGCAAGTGGGAAAAATAATAATGTAACTATCAAGTTCAGATGTCATGTTTACTGTTGTTTAGTACCAAGTATAATAAAGTTGTTTAGTACTGAATTGACACTAGTTTTATTTATTTATTCATGATAGTGCTGATTTGACCTTATTTTTAAAAAAATAAGTGCTGATTTAATCCTGTATTTTTTTTACTAAAGTGCCGATCTAACCATCCTTTTTAATGAAAGTGTTGATCTAACTCGGTTGGCAGTGGTGGAGCGGCGATAGCCGAAGAAGTCTCGAGGTATAATGGTTATTAAAATTTTAGTTTTAAACCTAGGGGTATTTTTTATTTTCAGATAAGGTCATATGAATTCCTTTAGTCCACACTGGAATAATACAATTTGTGTATATCTGCACCATTGCTCAAAATCTTAGGGTTAGTTTAGCACTTTTAAGTTTTACAAGGTCATATCAGCAGTTTAAAAATTTAATACAGTTATTTATGCACTTTACCCAACTTTAAACCTTAAATGACGTCGTTTTAGAAAAGAAAGAAGGCCATCTTTAGGCTCAAACCGACGCCATTTAAATAATTGTAGAGAAAATGATAAAAATGCCCCTAATTGACAATGAAAATTAAATCAAACAAAATCATTATTATAGCGTGTTTTGAGATATTCCACCTTATGCAAATTTTCAATTCGTAAATATGATTATATGTAGAGTTAAGTGCTAAAATAACGCTATGCTTTGGTCGAAAGTGTCAATCTATCCCTATAAAATCTGAAAGTGCAATTCTAACCCTATTATTTGGTCTAAAGTGTCAATCTAACTCTGTGAACCTGAATTTGGCCAGAATTATGTGAATTGATTATTATACCCATGTTTTTAAAAAAATAAAAATACAGAAAATTTGAAAAGTCTATATTACCCTTGTTTGTCTTCCGAAAACCCAATTTTCCAACATTCCTTTACTCCTAGCATCCTTCCTCCTAGCGTCGTTGCTGCTCCTTCCGGATAGGGCGAACCACCAGTTAAGTGCGTCAGTTAAATTATGGTAACGCATGCATTCCCCATCCTCCATAACTAGTACCAGTACACGTAATATTAATATCCAACACATCCTTCATAGCCTTTTGTCGCGTACCTTATGGAGGGGAAGCCGCGGTTCAATCCTTCAGTGTATTGGAAACTTAATGGATTTATTTGGTTTAGCAGCGGAAGGCCTGATCTTTCCCACCAAAACAAAACAGAAGGCGTGTTTTACTATCTGCTTGTTTCCTCCAGGCGACAAAACTTTTTTTACGACACCGCCACCTCCGTGACGTTCTCTTCCATCACGGCTGGAATCAAGATGGGGACGATAAAGATCTGGTCATATGTTGGTGGCGATTATTGGACGAACCAGGTGTTCTGGTGATTTGGCCATATGCCGCCTCTGCTTCTTCCACCACCCTTTCTATCAGCTCGATGAGCCGCCGCCAAATTTCTGTCCCCTGCGTGAATTGGAGCTGGTGACCGAAGGCAACTCCTTGGTAGTGGTAGTACGACTGTGGTTGGTGGTGGTTGGGAGAGGGTGAATGTGGCCCTATGGGTACTGGCTGTGGGTAGATGGTGGTGGCGGTGCAGGCTTGGGTGGGTGGGAGAGGGGAGGGTTATAATATGGGTGGTGGCAAAGGCGGGGGTTGTGGTGGCGGATAAGGAACCGGATTTCAATGGCGGAGAAGTGGTGAAACTCCAGATTCCAGTCGGCGGCGGGTAGTGGTGCAGAGGCGACAGTTATAGATGGCAGTGGAGCAGCGACGGTGTTGGTTTTAGAGATGAAGAAAAAGAAGAATTGTAGAGGTATTTTCATCGTTAAAATTTTAAGAGTAAGGGCATTTTAGTATTTTAAGATAGGTCAATGTCGGAAAATGACAAGTCAAAGTCAGGATAGTGCAAAAAGGTTATATCAACACATTTGCTGAAAAACTTATGATAGAATTACACTTTCAGATTTTGCTAAATTAGATTGACAATAACGTTAGTTTAGTATTTTATGTTTACATTGATACATCCCTTTCTTCTTCTTTTTTGAAAAATGTAACCGTCTTCGTGATGGAGTTAAGGTACCCAACCCTTGATATTACCGATCAAGTAGGTTGCATTTTACAATTTGAATGATTCTATTAGTACATGAGTAATGAAATTGAATCCGTTCATATAAGTGCTTAGCTAGTTGAACTTTTCAATCCAGAACTTTTGTGATTAAATGAGCGCCATACTTAAATTTAAGAGGACAATATTTGAAAACAAAAGCAGAATCCATACATCCTTTTGCCATAATGTTAAGCAATCACCCAGTTTCTCTACCATTTCAAGTTTCACATTTTGAGTTTTAATAGTTGATTTGAAAAATGTTTGATCTTTAATATATTTCATTAAGCATAATTAAAAGTTGTAAAATTTGTTATTTTGAAAATATATGTTATAACGAATCTAACAATGTATCACACAATAATACTTATTGTTATATAATAATTCAATTTTAGGGCAAAACATATTTTTTGACTAAATGAATAATTAAATTGCAGCTTGAAATGAGACATAGGGAGTACTACATTTGAAGCTCCGGATCTGTGTTGGGTATGACGTATCTAGCACTGTCTTATTTGGAAATCGCTCAGAATAGTGCAAGGACGATCGCCTAAAAAGGTTGAGTCTTCACCAGTTCAAATTTGGTTTTGGAGGGCATGGGGGAAATTGGGTTGGGCTGAGAGTGTTTTTTCTTCTTTTTTCCCTTTAGTTTTGTTTTAGTTGGTCGATTAGGGTTTTTTAAAACTAAGGGTAAAGTGTCAAAATAACCACACCTTTAAGTAAAAAGTGCCAATATAACCCTTTAAAATTAGAAGGCACCAAAACAAGCATAACTTTATGAAGTATGTGCCAATATAACCCTGGGATACGTTGACTTCGATGGTCAACAAAAATTTTGGCTGGAAATCATAGAAATGACCATTTTCCCCTGAAGTTTTAAAAAAGTAAAAATGAATAAAATGAAAAATACTCAAATGCCCATTTCCTTTTTCAGTTCTTCTTCTTCCCCTTTTCTTCTTTAATTCTTCTTCTTTCACATTTTCTTCTTTCCTCCGGCCGTCTAATTCTTCCTGTCGGCGTTCGAATAGGGTAGTTCAAACATGGCTTGTGCCGTGACTTCTTCGGATTGACATTGAACATCTGGTGAGAGTGATTTGACGCAACTCGGCTCCAGTCGATTCATAGCGGCGCTGAATTCGTCCGACCCTGAGCAGCCTTCAAACGTCAAAGCCAGGCGCTAGATTCGTTAGAGCTCGACGGTGGATCCTAGAGGAGGTGGCGCAAAGGTTAACCCCGCCGACGTGAGTGTCGCGACTGGCTTCGTCAAAGCTCCGACAACGTAAGTGGGAACTTTGCTCTGCTCCAGTGTCTTGAGGCTGGTGTGTCGGCGCTCCTGCGGCGCTGCTCATTGCAGCTTCCCTTCGACGATGTTGTGGACAAGAAACAGAACTCCAATATCCTCGACAAATGGTGCTGCGTCAAATGCTCCGTTGGCACTGCTATGGGATGAGGTTGGAACTTCATCGCTGCTCAAGTTGGCATTCGTCGCAGCTGTGGCGGTGCTGCAATGGTGGGCGTTGGTGATGAGAGTTTGTGGGAAAGGGTGGTGGTGGAGAGGGTGGCGGTGGTTAGTGGCAGGGGTGGTGATGGGATAGTGGTGGAGGGGGTGACGATTGCTGGTGGCGGTGGAGGTGGTGGCTAGTGGTGGAGGGGTAAAGTGGGAAACAATTTTAGCTGAAAATCCCAAGAGCAAATTAGTCATTTTTCTTCATGCCAACGTTCGAAAATTTTGGTCAAAGCCTGAAATTGGCCGGAAAGTTATATCAGCACAAATCAGTGTAAAGTTAGGGTTAGTTTGGCACTTTCTAGTTTTATAGGGTTATATTGACACTTTCAAACTAAAGTCAGGATTAAAACACATTTAGCCCTAAATCTAAATTGTAACAAAAGGGTGATTTGAAAATGGGTCTTTTTTTATATGTTTTAGATTCAAAAATCTCTGCCAAGTTCAATTTTTCCAGCGATCTTTTAAGGGGTAAAATAGTGTTGGATTCCGATCTACTCTCCAAATTGGTTTAGGAGAAATCCGAATCCAAAGTCGTTTTAATAATGACTTTTGGCGATTCCATCCGAGGTAGAGTATATTTGAGATTTTGACTGGTTTGGATGGTTTAGGCTACCTTGATCGGCTTGTTTCGATTAAATCGTCTCTATACTGATTTATTTTAGTTGTCCATTCTAGTATGAGTTAGAGATTTTTGTACACACAAATTAACCCAATCATAGTTTGTGCGATTGACGTATCTTTGCAACAAGCTTGCTACTTGTTACAAAGAAATGCCAAATCTATTGCTTGCTTTTGTAACAGCATCGAGTTGGGACGCTGGTTCAAAATCGTATTCCGTTGGGTAGATTTCGATCGAGTTTCCTCAATGAGTTTCACTGTAGAGGAAGACCAGGTCATCATATGTTACACCTTTTGTTTTAGAACTTTATATTCACTACTTCTATATAATTGTGAATATTCTATATTAAATTGGGCTCTGGATCTTCTGTTACACTTTTGTGTAACACTCTATGTTACACCAGTAAAATTATGTCATGTATCCCTCCTAAATTAACTAATATTAGTTTAATAATTTTTATCATGGTATAATTTTATTAGGAGATACACATGACATAATTTCACTGGGGTAATATTAAGGGTAACACAAAAGTGTAACAGAAGATCCAGAGCCATTAAATTGCGTAAGTTCTTTGGAGCATCCACAATGGTAGTGGACTTAAAGATCACTTCCTAAGTGCAACATCATGAATTTTGATAAAAACTAGGTAAGAATAAACTATCAACAATAGTAGTGGACTTTAAGAAGCACTTCTTAAACACTTCTTTTAATTTAAATTATGATTAATTAAAAATATAAACAAATCCATATTAAATTGTATTCATTGATTGGTTGTATTTGCACAAAAAAAGGTACCGACTTCTTAATTAAGGAACACCTCCTTATTAATGAGTGGTCTTTAAAACTCCACAATACTACTCATTAAATAAGGAGTACTCCTTATTAAGAAAAGTAAATTTAAGGAACTACGCTCCTAGGCCATTCAAATTATTATATGATGTTGAATTCCCGAACATCCTCCAAGTAGTCTTATTAGTTTTTTTCGGAAAATAAAAGAAGAAAATAAATTTTCTATAATTCGGGTCGGGAAACTGGATCCTGTACTGGAATCGATACGGATACGGATACGGATTCGAGCTATTAGCGCGGGTGCGGGTACAGTTTGGAACATTCACCGCTCTGAAAGAAAGAAGAACGACGAGGAAGACGGCCGCGCGCGACGGCGTAACGGCAGAAAACCCGTCCGAGGTAATACCAAACGACTGACGATAGACAGCGAGCTCTCGCGCCGCCGCGATGAAGACCACCAAAGGAGGAAAAGTGATGAACCCTACCGATGCTTATCGCAAAGAGCTCCGCAAAAAGGAATTGAAACGGGTAATTCGGTGCTTTGTTCATCTATTTTGTGTGCTGTGATTTGAATTAGGTTTAGTTTCGCAGGCTTTAGGAACTTGAATTCGATTTTGATATTTTTAGTTTTTGATCAATTAGGTTTTCCCCCTCCCCTACCTTTGAAAACGCTGTTTCTTTTGTGTAGTTTGGAATTGATGATTGGATTTTTAAATATTTATGCTTATTGATGATAATGCAACCCACTTCTTCGTTAATGTAGAACAAGAAAGAGAGGAAAAAGGTGCGGGAAGTGGGGATTTTGAAGAAGGATCCCGACACGCTCATTGATCAAATATCAAAGCTTGAGGCTATGAGTAAGTTTAGCTGGTTAACTGAAATTTTCTCCGCCTTGGATGTTTATTGACTGTTAGACTTAATTTAACTAAACATGAGAACTGCTTCTTAGGTTTTTCATGCACAATTAGTCCTGAAGCTGATCACTCGAAGAAGTTTTCGCTAGATATATGCTAGGTATCTGTAATGTGTTAGTGTTTTGCTCAATAGGTTTAGAATTAAAAGTCAGAGATCTAGCATATGGATTATCGTTTGCTTCCATATAACAATTTTGTGTGTGTCAAGTATCGTTCTTTGTTACTGCTTATATCTAGTAAGGAGTTAAGTTTACGGGTGTGCTGTTGACATGAGTGTCGAGCGTTTTGCATTACTTCAGATCGTTGTGGGACTTGTACAATGGCCTTTTCTGTCTTTAAGCACTTTTCATCAACACTCCCTTGGTGTGAACTCAAATAATTTTGAATGTCTGCCTAATCATATTCTGTATTCATATTGATGCCTTATAAGAGCCTTGAAAACCTTGCCTTTTTCAACGCAGAGGCTGAAGGAGCTCTAGATAAAGCTAGAAAACACAAGAAGAGACAACTTGAAGATACGCTCAATCTCGTGATTAAGAAAAGAAAGGTACTTTTTGAGTTTGCTGTGATTTATTATTTCATAATTTTAGTCTTCCTATGGTTGTTGATTATCCCTAGTATCACGGGAGGTAAATAACCACCCTAGTTATTGTAGGGTATGTTCTAAAGACAATGCACATTTAGAAATTTTCAGTTTCTTGCTTTACTCTTGCTCTCCGCTCTCCAGTTTGATCTCCCACCTACTTAAAGCTCTTTCTTGATTAGAAGATTTAAGAATGGTGGGTGGTTTTGATGGAAATCAGATATGTTGCATCCTATCCTCTGTAATACTCTCACCTCAGGGCACGGAAAAAGAAAAAAGAACAGAGCTGGACTAACTTCTTAGTGATGGAGATTGTAGTGACTGTTCACATTCACAATACTCTGGAAGTAAGTTGTTTTAAGTCTTTGGTCAATACAATGATACCCGGAAAACGGTAAATGAGAAATAAAAATGAGGAAATAATGTATGCAGAAGAAAGTTGAGCTTTTTATTCAGCAAGTTTTCTGAATGCTCCTGAAGTCATTACTAAGCTCCGGCTAAGATAGAAAACAAAGGGGTTGTAATTTAAACAAGAGGTCAAAATGAAGGAGTGCATGCACAGAGACATTTTTTAGAAAATAAAACAGCATTGAGTGTAGTGACTCTGTCCCTTTTTTCTACACCAGTAACATGTAGATGCATTGTCACATTATGGGTTTGGCTCCGTATTCCATTGATTAAAGATTGCTATAATCTCTCTGTGCAGGAACATGAGGAGAAGAAAAAGGAGAATGGTGAAACTCCAGTGATGTTCAGGTGAAGTTTTTTCCTACATAATTTTACTTTAAAAGTGTATTTTGAGTTTGGTTTGACTCATTGTATATTTCCTTGTAATAGTTATAAATTTTCTTTTGCAGCCATTTGGGACTTCCTCACAGGAATCCTGCAGTAGAAGATGAAAGAGCGAAGCAGCCATTACCAGAGGTTTGAACTTTTCCCTGAGTTATACAACAATACACGCACGCACACTTGAGGTCACAATGTGTTCCCTGTCTCATTTTACTCTGTGTTTATGCAGGATTCTGTTTATTATCACCCTACACTGAATCCAACTGGAGCTCCTCCGCCTGGGAAACCTCCAATGTTCAAATCTTCTATAGGTTTGCATCATTATCACTTGTCATAGGAGCACATACTTCTCTGTGTCTGTTTTTGTATTATTCTCACTTATGAATTATCTTCAGGACCTAGAATTCCATCATCAGCCCCTTCATCAAGTGGTGCTGCATATTCTTCAAATGTAGACACTGAGGATGCTGCTTTACCCTTTCCCCCTCCTCCACCGCCGCCACCTCTGCCTCGTACCGGTGACATTGATCCTAGTGATGCCTCTGAATTGCCTGCAACCTTGCCATTGCCACCTCCTCCTCCCATGCCACAGAAGCCTCCTACAGATTCAGGCATGATGTTTCCTCCACCACCTGGTCCCCCACCACCACCGCCTGGCCCCCCACCGAAAGACCAAATTGCTACTCATCTTCCTTTACCCCCTCCGCCTCCTCCTCCGGGATCTGGTGACGGTGAAAGGCAGAGAAGTCAGGTTGCAATGTCTGAGAACCAAGAATCAGGGAATATTTTCCAGGTAGGGTCCTTTTCCCTGTCATGTGTTGAGAGGGGTGGCTTGTTTCTGTACAATTTGGTAGTTTGCCTAAAATTATGAATTGGATTAAACCTTTACATCACTTAATTGAAATTTGGTCAAAAGTATCAGTTATGTTTTAAGCAACTTTTATTTTATATTTTTGAAAAGCATTTTTGCAAAGCAGGTTCTTAATTTTCATATTTTTAATGTTTGAAGCGCTGTTTGAGATAAGCCATATGGTCTGTAGGGGTAAGATTTAAGATAAGTTTTTAGAACTTTGGTTAATCTTACATTGTTAAAGAGAAGATATCTTTACGCAGTCTCTTCCTCCACCACCTCCACCAATGGGTTTATTGCCAGGGACAATGGACGGAACAACATCTGAAACGGATGCTAAACCTCTTGATTACAATGATCTGCACAAAATGCTTCCACCACCACCACCTATGAGGCCCCGGCCACCGCTTCCCGGGTCAATGCTTCAACCTGATGTTTTACCTCCTGGAATACAAAGATTTAACCTTCCCCCACCCCCACCTCCAACAGATATGCAGCCAGGATTGCCCGGTCCTGGAATTATGGGTCAACCTGCTCCACCTGGTCTTGTTCCAGTCATTAATATGCCTCCATTCGGACCTCCACCAATGATGAGACCACCACTCCCCCCTGGTCCCCCTCCTATGCCAGCTCCTCCGAAACCTTCATATGTCAAAGCAGCTGCATCTACTGTTGTTAAGAGACCTCTGGCTCAGCATACACCAGAACTGACAGCTATGGTGAGTTTAGTTTCTGTTCCTTATTTACAGGTGCATTTCGTTTTATTTTAACAAGAATGTGCTGATTTTTGTTATGGTTACTATTTTGTGTGGGAGTACGGAATGTAACATTTCGTGCTCAGTTTTCATCAGATGCCAATGTTTCTGTATTCCCTTGATACTATATTCCTGATCATAGTAAAACAAACATTTGAAGTTTCTTATGCAGAAACACATAATATCCTAAATGCATGTTTTACCGTCAAGATTTATCTTTACCTATCAGATAACTATTAAAATACTGGATCGTGCCATTATCCCTGCCAAACTGCCTTTGTTCATGATAACCATCTTTATGAGTTATGGCTTTGTCAAATTACGAACTCGAGGCTTTGGTATGTTGGTTTTTGTAATGTTTCTGAATCATCTGCAGAAATTCTTATGGTACTAAAGGCTTCGTATGCAAGTTTAAATTCCTACTGTTTAGAGGATTCATCTCCTACTCTTCTGACAATATTGGCTGTCATGATTGCAGGTTCCGGCATCTGTTCGTGTAAGAAGAGAATCTGTGGCACCAAAAGCGAAGCCAAAGCCGACCCCATCTCTGGCAGCAATTAATCAGCCAGCACCAGCTGCTGCCGCTTCATCTGTAACAAAGCAAGTACGGCCTAGTGTCTCGTCATCAAAACCACAGAGTATCGACGACTCTTATTTGGCATTTATGGAGGATATGAAGAAAATCGGTGCTCTGGAGGCTTGGGATTGAGCTTGCTACAAACTGCTGATTTGGATAATTTATGAAGACTGATTCAGCATTTTGTTTTCTTACATCAACTCCAAATTCCTACTTCTTACATTCTGTGTAAAGCTACTCTTAGGCAGTTGGATTGGTCAAACAAAGTTTATTCATCACATCGACCTAAAACCAGAAAACTCTCCTTTTGAACGGAATGGTTCAGACTGTTACGTTTTCAATGCACATAATTAGCTTTCAAGAGTCGTATTCTCTGCTCTTATATTTGACACTTTAAGAAAATGGATTTTTAATTTTCTTTAGCACACTTAGTGAATTTGCAGAAACAGGGACAGGGAACCGTACTTATTCTTCCCATTTTACCCCAACAAAACTAGTAAAAAGTAGGACCATATCATCCCTTCTTTGCTTTAATTTATGTCACTTCTTTGGCTTTCCATAAGATGGAGCACCTAAATCTATCATAACCAACTTAAGAGAGCAGGAGAAGTATGTTCCTTTTTTGAATTCAATTACACTGGGGAAAGGAGGGTGAATTTTGCCCCCGAGATGTGACTCGCCGGAATTCCTCCCCGACTGTTGGATGGCCACCGGTCATTGAAAATTTGGCCGCCATTTGGCCGTCCGCTGCCGGAACAGTACATCTCGACATATAATTTTTATTTTTAAAAATTGCTATTTATTGTTTAATATTTTGATACATTTTGTATTTATAAGATATAAATAAAGAGCGCAAACTAGTGAAATACATGACGTGATTTAGCAGCACCCATCATTTATTGCTATAAAATATAATGCTATGAAGTAGTGTTCATAGACACAAACCGTATGAAACTAATATCTACAAAATTACATTAAAATGCTACACAAGTTTTGCTACTATTGCCAACCTATTAGGAACCACGAAAAGTACCTCATATCCTTTTCATTATTCCTACCCATAAAGCATATAAAAGCAATAATAGTATCTCTTTGCGTTTTAACTCCAGCAAAAGCAAAATGTAGAAGCAAACTAAAGTGATCACAAAAATCTCAGAAACTCAGCCAAAATCTCACAATTGAAAAAGCCAAAAACTAATCAATCACATTCTTCAATGTGAATAAAGCTCTCCCAAATCATGAAATCCCAACACAAAAGAAGCAAG
>JAULKJ010000010.1:1951241-1969995 GCA_032355405.1 Rubia balearica
GTTATATTGTCACTTACATCACCTAGGTAGTGTTATATGTGCACTTTTAGTTATCAAAAGGTTATGTTGACACTTATGTCAAGTAGGTAGGGTTATAAAAACTTTTCCCTAGGTGTTACTCAATTTCCATTTTATTATCATGGAAAGGAATACAAAAATTATTTAATTTTGCTGAGAAACTACACTAACAATGTTAAATCTGATGAAAGACGTAGTTCAGATTTGAATACTCCCTTCAGATTTGAATACTCCCTCCAATTCACTAACGTTGGTTCGCTTACTTTTGACATTTGGATTTAGCAAAAGTGTATTTTGGTGGGTGAAATGAAAGGTTGGTTGGGGTAATGATGAGTTGAAAGGGTATCATAGGCTTTTCAAAAACAGTGCCAAGTTTAAAAGTAGTCTAATAGCATAAAGCTGCAGGCATCGTGGGCTTTTCAATTTTTTGCCCCCCTCAAAACTAGGAAACATTGTAAGAGAGTCAATGTTAAAGAATCGGACCAATATAGAAAGTGGTCAGTGTTAGTATCCTTAACCAAGCATCTAACATCCGGTGGGATGGTTGATACTTTCTAATGAATTGTACTACGTTATCACAATTAGTTTTTATTTCCAAGTGTAATGCCATGTTGTTGGTCGCACACTGATAATTCGGTCCGAGTTGCCGAAAGTGCTTGTATTTCTACGACGTCTCGCTAATTGTTATTGGTCCCTTCTATAGTTGCACACCATGCTGCCTTCGCATTCTCCATCTTTAAGCAAAAAATTGCATCTGTTTTTATTTGTGTTATTCCTAATAGAGATGTTCGTTGGTCTTCCCTTTCACTAACCACTGAGTTGTGTGTCCCAACTGTGTCATTGTTTGAACATGGATTATGTTGTTGAATTGGATCTGGGTCTGTTGACAATTCCATGCCTTGTTGGTTAACCTCCGTTCTTGATACCCTCTCTGTCCCAACTCTATTTACATTTTTTCCTTATTCGAACATCTCAATTAAATTTGAACTTCTCCTAAATGAATGGAGAAACGCACTTTTGGCCGAGCATTAAGTTTCTAAAAGCCAAATCCTTGATTTCCTTGCGTTACAGATATTAGTTATTGTACACTGATGACAGGCCAAGAAACAGTAAAAGCTCCCTCTTAATATGTTCTTGAACGAAGGTGTCCTAAAAAATTTGACTAACCAATCTACATAGTTTCCTCAGCTTCAACACATAACACCTGCAAAGCGACCAGTACCACGGTTGCTTAAAATCTCCCGAGGAAGAACCGCAACTCGTCGCTTCCTTTCTGGAGTGGACACCTGCCACAACCATCTAAAGGCTATATCATTATAATACAATCATCATCAGAGCTTCTCCATGAGAGAACTAAAACCATCTTTCTGGTGGAGATCAGAAGTCGTCTGTGTCGTCTTTCATTGTTGAGTTAGGGCCATCATCGTAGCCTGAACCTGGGGCTAGCTCGTTTAGATCGAGAAAACGCCTTTTTCCAACACCTTCACCACTTTCAGCTTGTCGCAGGCTGTCTGCTTTTTCGGGCACATAGTTTCCCCCCTCTTCTTCCTTTACCGGCTCTTCTTCTGTCGCCGGTTCAGTTTCTGGCTGATCATCAACCTTCATCTCATCAACATCATCCTCCTCATTATCCATATTTTCCTCCTCTGAGTCTTGACTTGCTGGAGAGAATTTATCTGCATTCTCCGTGTTTTCCTCTTCCTCAGAATCTTGACTTCCCGCTGAAAATTGATCTGCATTCTCCATGTTTTCCTCATCAGACTCTTGACTTGCCACTGAGAACTTGTCGGCATCCTCACTATCATTCAAGTGATCAGGTAAGGTGTTTGACTTCCTGGGTTTCTTCGATTCACTTTCTGAATCTGATAGTTCATATTGTCGATAGTTAATGCGGTTCCTGGTTGCCCTATTACTGCGTCTTAAACCTGACTGGAGGTTCCCAACCGATCTCAGCTTAGTTTCCCTCCTAGTGCGGCCGCGAAGCTTCCTAAATTTTTGGGGCCTGTCACTCTCATCACTTGAACTGAAGGAATCTGCGTCATCTTCTTCCTCCTCCTCTTCATCCTCGAGATTGTCATCATCAGCATGATACTCATCATCTCCTTCTGAGCTGCTAGACATCTTTTGTCTTTGTTTCCGTTTTCTCAAGTATTCATCATCATATACCACTTCCCCGACAATTTCATCATCACTGTCAAAATCCGCATCATTGTCTGAAACTGCTTCAACGAACTCTCTCGCGGAGTACCTCTCAGGCCTCTGCCTACGTCGATTGCTGCATACAGCAAGAATTTTAGCCAAGACTTAACATTAATGAGGTTTGCTGTATATTATTACAGCAAACAAAGAACAAAAACTAAATCAGATGATCAAATACCTGCGATCAAGCTGGTTTGCTCCATTTTCATCATATAATCCCTCCTCATCAGGCGATTTTGGAGAAAGCTCACCAAAAGATTCCGAAGGACCACCCCATCTACTACCATTCATAGAAGCTTCATATCTCAGGCCTTCTCTCCTTGTGGTCATGAACTCTCCAGATGCTTGTTGCTTTCTGATGTATGGGATAACGAAACGAAGCATGAGATAACAGAAGCAAGTGCATACAGAAATAAATGTATACCCTAAAGAAGCTTTCAAACAACAGCACGTACTTGGTAACCTTGATTGCCTCGCTAATCGACCGATCATAGTCATCTGCACACCATCCATTAGAAAAAATCAGGTACTAAAATATGCAGTGGGTTTTGCCAAGATCAACTAAGAGCTTTTGCAGACTATAACAGCTCCATTATCATGAAGTACAAACTCAGAAAATTGTTCCTATATCAGGTTTGATTGGTATAATCACATTTCTCATAAAAAAGGATGTAAGGATCAAAATCCATGCAAGTAGGTGCTTCTTTTCTTTTCTTTTTTGCTTCAACTTGATCTCAAGTATACGCCAAAGTAACTTTCAATATTATCAGGATCAACCAGTACCAAGAGGATAAATGTTTCTATCAGAGGTTCTTGCCAATTAGTTTGAAGCCACACATCCTAAAACAAGACTAATATCAAAAGCATCAGCTGATCATAAAACACTACAATCCAAATGGTATGGCTGAGTGGGAGAATGAGAGAAGGAACCTTCCACACAATATATGAGGCAAATCATCCCTGGAGTAAAATGGATTATTCTTACCAAAAGTGTATGTCACGGGTTTTCTATCACGAAGGGAACGCCCACCAGCAAGACCATCTATGTGCATCATATTATCAAGCATCATTGCTTGTCTATGTTGCTTCTTCAACAGCTTCTCTCTTTTCTGTAAAGACAGTAAGTGCAGAGTAAATCTCACAAATAATATTTTCCGTTATCACTAGAATGGCCAATGTTCTTCATTAACTAAATCAGAAAATCAATAATTGCAAACACGATAACATAGGACAAAGTGCAAAGTAGGGCATCATGTCCAGGATATGTACAAAGTCGAAAACTTGCATCACGGGTTTCCCTGGAGCACTAACCTTGTGGAGCTTCTCAATTTCAGGGAGCATATCCTTTCTTAGCTTCTTCCCAACCGACACCTCTGTTCTATTTTTACTTGACAACAGTTTTTCCTGCACATAAAATATGCACGATGTCACAAAAATAGGACAGGAATCAGATGAACCTGATGTCATCTATTATTTGGCATGAGACAACAATAGAAGATGCTAAGCCTCTGCTTTTGCATATTTTTGCACCATGCTAAATACTTCTTACATTTTAAGCAAATATCGGAAAGAAACTTAAGGAAAGAGGACACAGAACAGAAGTGCGTGCACTCTGCAGCAGAATGTAGAGCAAGCTAACAAATTTAAAGTACTGGTAGAAAAAGAATGTGGGTAACAATTTCAATAGTCACGACGACACCTTTTTACGGCTCTGTACCGGTAAATAATCCAACCCCAAATAACTGACAATATTTAAGATATGTCTAAAAGCATCATGCAGAAATGTCACTGATACTTTAAGCTAATTTATTATTTCAAGTATTCTTCTTGGCATTTAACTATACCAAGCTATAAAAGACATTTTGACAGGCTGGTTTTAGACCAATAAGTTCCACAGCATCTTCAACCCATTGCCAAACAAGAAATAAAAATATAGCAATTCAACAGTTTCACTGTGACCTATAACACAAAATGCAACTTTCACAGCTCAGGCAAAGGAGAGGTCTATGTACACCCAGCCCATCCCAGACCCTACTGTTGAGTGGCACCTACTGGGTTTCTTTGGTTTAATTTAAAACAACTTCACATGTGCATTTACACAAGAGCTTACACTGAAGTGCAACAAGTCACTCATATACTCGAGTGGAAACATGGCTACAAAGTTGACATTATCAAACAATTTTAAAAAGTTCAGAACAAGATGAGGACAGCTGTGCAACAGAACGATATGCAATTGTATCAAATTCACTTGATAGGGAAGCTCTTGAAAATGTTTAGGTCTTGCTTTACAGTGTAAGATGACGCATTGTGTGGGCATCACAGATGAATGCACTTGCCCTGCAGTCAGTCACTAGTTTATAACTGGCAAGCAAATGCATAAAACCCATCAAGTATTCCAAATCTATCCAGTAAAGTTACAACCCCAAACAAGATCAACAATGCACTAAAATTGTAATAAGAGATCACAGTTACATAACATCTAAAGGCTCAGCAATCTAAACTAATTAATTCAAAAGACCATCAGAATCATCGCCATCGTCATAAAATTCAAATCTAGATGGTGTTCCTCTTCATCGTCATCGTCATCAAATAGGGTTGGAGACGATTGCCAGGGAAGATGGAGAGGAACAGGTTCATGGAGAAGACAGGATAGATGGATGAAGAGAATGAGAGTAATCAGTGGTTGCGGCTAGGGCTTCTTCTCCATCCTCAAATAGAAAAATGGTAATAAAATTAGGGACTAGTAAATGATGACATATAAACTTCATTAGTGGGGTTGACCGCACTAGTCCCTATGCAACCTAAAATGCTTGAGGTAATCGCCTGACATCGGGTGACAAATGGGTGAATGCAATAACCTAGGTGCATGTGGCGCATTAAGTGCACATCTTCACTCAAGTTTAGTTCTAAATCAACTTAACTCAAATTATCACTTTAGACACTTATGGGCCGCAAAATCCAATTGCTAATACAACTTTATATGGAAACTAAGACAGCTGCAAGTGCCTAAATAAAAGGTAATAATGTAACGCTTAACAAAGATTCCAAAAGAAACATATATTAGCTTAACATGACACCGTACCAAAAAAGAAGCTTTCTTGGCCTGAAAAAAACATTTCAGGGGCCCTTTAAAAAGTCCACTCGGCCTAGACTCCTCATACAAAAAAAATTAAAAAATTGACGACAATGTGACAATTGTAGAAAAAATTCCAAGGAAAATCCATCAACATTACCATTATTATAATAAGTTACGTAAGCTTAATTATTGTTTAAAGCTCTTTCCATGCCTAAATAGGTATAATGATATAAAATAGCTTCAAATGACTGATATCTTTCATAAATTTTTCACAGTAATTACTAAAATAGTGAAACCAAAGTCAACCATTTAGTCCCTCGGTTTCCTATTGGGAGTCTAATCCCGGGCCAAAAGATACTAAGTTTGTTGAGTTGTATATGATATGTGTTGGATTCTCTTGCTCTTTATTGCCTTTTATCAGTTCATAGACATAACTCCCTCCCTCTCCTATCTTCGGACATTTCGTCAATTCTACAACTAATACTATGAATTCCTATCTTCTCACAACTGCACGTTCATAAAGCATAAAGCTGAAACTTTTCAGTGATACTACTACCAAGGAGTATAACTACGAAGGACAGCAGTAGAAAAATCTTACATATGGTGATTTTAACATCACAACATTCTACCTAATAAATAGAGAGCACAACAATGTTACCCAGTGTTTTTCTTTTCCTAAACTTTCCAACCAAACAGGGACACAGCGCCATTACTTTTCTTTCCTACAAGCTCTTTGGCAAAAGGTGGATTAACACAAGTACTATACAAATGGCTTCTAAAGATATGAAGTGTCTCCTCCGTTTCTCCTTGTCCAATAACATGACCTGGTCATGCTCCCTTCAGTTATTTCTACTGCTCTAAAATTATATCTTGTCGTATCTGATGAAGCATGAAAATCAACAAAAGATAAGCTTAAAAAATTAGAAAGACATAATAAAACCCATTACCCTCCATGTCACCAGTCCCCAAAAACCAACTCTTTAATCTCTAACAGGAACTTCGATGGTGGTTGTTTTGGATTCAAAAAACCCAAGAAAGGTTTGATAGTGAAAGGTTAGAACAGCAAGGACCAACACGCGTCATTTAAGGCAAGGCGGTCATAAGGTGACAAAGAGAACATATGTAGTAGTACATGATGTTTCTGTTGCTTCTTTATCTTTCCACCGTAATGATTTGGAGCCTGACCTTTTCTCTCTTCCTTACAACAACTTATTAAAACGATATGCGTACAGGAAATACCAAAACGGAAGAATGGTTTGAACAGTCCTAAAGTCTATTAATTAGTCGTCAGTGTTCTACTTTCAGCTAACCAAATTTGATGGTAGAAACAGAACAAGAAGTTTAATTGAAGGCAGTTATAACGTTTCTGATTCCTTTAGAATATAAAACTTGGGAATCAATTTTCTACACTAATTGACCCCGTCGTCCAATAAAGTAAAAACATGTCAAAGACAAGTCACTGAAATATAAGCACGAGTTGAACTTTCTGTTCACCACTAAATGAAACAATAGACACGTGATGAATTAGCTACAATATATTCAGAAGCCTAGACACGTGGAACAGGTGGAAATATATTAACAAAATAAAAAGAAATGTAACTAATGGCTCACAGAAACATCTTGGAACTCATCAAAATTTGTCGCAGCTGTCTCCCATTGATAGCATGAATTAGGAATGGGTGGTATGTTTCTTCCCTTTCCTTTTTTCACCTCAATTTTCCTTATCTCTCGATATAGTCGATGTCCTATTGTAGGGTCATCTTCATACCTGTAGAGAAGAAAATCGAAGGCAATATTTCTTAAACTTAAATAGACTGTTTCAGAAAATCAGAGAAAATATTTATGTATCACTATAACATATAGGTATCTTTTGGTAAATAAAGGATGAAGTGGATTACCAATAAGATACTCCATGAGAATCACCACCAATTCGCTCTTTACGAAATGATGAAATATGTGCACCATGCTTTAATGAGTTGTCTATGTAATTTCTAATATCTTCTTGCTGGAATTTACAAGCAACAAAGTGGAATTCAACAAAAAGAAAACATAATAACAAAGAGATTACAGAATTAAATGAAGACGGATACACTAGTATGCCTTGTATAGTATTCAGCCTCACAACCTTAAAATCAAAGACCGCGACACTCATACTTCCAAATGCAGAACCAAATTTATAGTAATAAAGTTATTAATTATTTTATTTTTAATTGATCAGAACAAAGTCATTGGTTTACTTGGTAACAATATTATGGTGATTCATACAGTAACAGAAGTAGCATTTACTACTTAGCAGTTAATGTAGGGCTAATAAACGCTTTGGGAAATCAGACCTGTAAATGAATGCCACCTCAGTCAATATGATTACGTAACAACTAACAAGACTTGTTTCAAATGCAATAAGCTCACAAAATATTCCTGGACCACTACAGAAGTTCATGATTCACGGGCTTTACTACAAGTGCAATTAAACATGCAATCATGCATCTTTTGGAATTGAGGGATCTTATGAGCACAGTAAGTCAATACCAAAGATGAATCTGTAAGAACTCAGACCACAACATCAAAGGTCACACCTTACACATTCACAAGCAGGGAGGCTGAGAAAATTAAGGGAATATGACACAGGCAGCAATCAGAACAAAGAATGTCAACTATTAATTAAGTTACCTCCACGCGAATGTCACATATTGCTTTCAATATTATCACACGAACGGCAGGATCAAGCATATTATAAGCTTCAATTTCAGCCCTAAAATAATACAAAGCCATATATAGTGTAAGCATATGCCAATCCTTAGTCGTTACAAAGCCATAAACATGCCAAATTTCTTTCCAGCAGGGGATTTATAAGATGTAAGATTACCCGTGAGAGGCTACAATAGGTATCTCTCCTTCTGCAACCTGTCATAACAATCTAGTTTAGCGTGTCTAAAGAAAGTAAGTAACTATCAAATTTGAACAACTGCAACTACATTACCCAAAGCCACCAATCACGTAATTTTCTGCAGAGAACTGTCACCCATGTGCCATGTCCCAGGGCCATTCGAGTAACAGGAGGGATTGACTACAAAAATGAAATTAGGCAATAAGTACAAACGTCAAATTTAAATGATCGATTTCAAGATTATCATGATTATAATTGCTCGTACTTTTTACAATATACAAGTCAAAAAATGAAATTTTGAAGAAAAAAATCCAGGATTGAACGAAAACCTGGAAAGCAAAAATCCAAAATGCATCATAAAGAACTACTAAGAAGCCAACAAAACAATAAAAAGAAAATCCCAATAGTCATCAAGATAGTCATCAAGAACATATACAAATTCATGAATTATGCAGTTTCATCTCATTAGTTTCATGCTCCTCCTGCAATCTGAAGAATACAAGGAGGAAATTCTGCACATAAAAATTCCCAAAGATCAATTTGGATCTAAAATGTATCCCTCAACTTCCACATATATCTCACTTTAGTTCTAGGAGGACAAGGATAATTATACATACTCCAATATCTCAGGTCCTCGAGCCAATTGCAAACCCAAATATAGAAAAAGGATCCTCAAAACTTTGTCCAGAGTACAGTATCCATGCTAAACCATTTTTCTTCTTCTCATACCTATGTTATCTTAATTGTTTTCCTTTTTTGGGCTTTCTACTAAGTAGTCCTAGTTTCTTAATTCAATCTCACTAAATCTTTTCAAGAGCTTCCTTGCTCCTAAACTTATTCTTCCTGAACATTAGTACTCCATCATGTCTCTTACAGCATCTGATTTAAAACGGCACCAGAAATAAGTCTAATAACAGAAGTGGAGGCCATGCTGGCATAGTTATCCAGATATTGTATTAATTTTGCTACAATCTTGATCTTGCCTGAAATACTGCAGAAAAATGGTATGTTGAGAAGAGCTCCAGCCTCCAGAGAATTGATTGTGTTGAAGGTGCATTCAAAATGAACAGTGAAGCATATCAACAGGGTACAATATGTAGTTGGAAAAGTGGTTTTGACTAGGATATCATACAGGCCCTAACTAATATCTGACTCCCACTGATGTAAATTAGAATCCATATCATCCAACCAACTAATCACTCATATAAAATAGTACTCATAGAAACAAACCTACTAGCCTACAAGAAAAGATGCACTGAAATGGCATAGTTAGGATCAAGATCACTTAAACCTATTTTTATGAAATTCATATGTCGACACTAGGCCTCTTTCTCTTACATTACAGATTGAACAAGGGCGTGAAGGTCCAAAAATGTTTTCTGAACTACTTTTCAGCAAGCAGCCTGATGCTTTAATCCCCTAGTTTATAGTCCAGCTCAGGAACCAAATATCAGACTTCCATCCTGTCTTACTTTGATCTTATATTCTTCTATCCTACTTTTCGAACCCTCTTTCCTACTTTCCGAATAGACAAAAAAAACTAATTCAAAAGAATTATACTGTACATAAGCATTAAGCAATGCATGATAGGTCTGAAAACTCAGCACCAAGAAAACAAAAGCTTCACCAGAAGTCCACAAACTCTGTGATAGAGTCTGAATTGGTAAGATGTCCATAGAGCTTTATCACAACTAAAGTAACAAACTTATTCTTTTAATCACTTTATGTAGCCAAAGCAAGCGCTCCAATAGAGTTATCTACTATGTCATTCACCTACTGACAGATTGTAAAAGGGCATTTTCTCCACTTGATTCACTAAAAACATGCTAAGTAAACCACAATGATTTACTGACGCAGGCATGAAACATTCAAGGGGAAACCGGGAAAGTCAGTTGCTAGAAAAACTAAGGCTCAAAAAAATGTATGATTGAATTCGACAAGAAGCCAAAGCATCTTCCTACTGGAAAAATCATCCTATTTTACAAAAACCAAGTCAAGGTCACTGGCTAACTAGGGAAAAATCATCCTATTTTACAGTCATCTGAGGTTTAACTTCATTGTTTTCCATCACTAATAGTAGAAAACCAGCCCACTCTAAACATAATCTGGAGTTTTTAGCTAGTTGAATTCATTTCCAGCCAGGAAGGTGAGTGCGATAGTTCAGCATTGCTGTAGAAAAACTGCTACATATATTCATCCACCTCACAGCTCACCAGACATAACACAAAGAGGATATCATAACCAATGCGAAAAAAGAGTAAAGGAGACCCCACAAATTCACGCACGGACTCCAGTTCCATAAAAAAGAAGCATTTTTTCCACCTCAAAAACACATTGGACCAACCTTCAACAATGGAATGTGAATATCCCCTAGTGTATTATTCGGCGTAATCAAAGCTGTTTCAAACTCCTCAACCGAAAACTCTGCTTTGATATTCAACAAGGGCCTAAACACCTGCAAAACACAAGAGAACCTCGCATTACAATCAGAACACAGTAAAAAACAACAATCTTCACTTCTTCGCAGCTCACTTACATTCAAAAAATTCAAAATGGAGGCCAGCTGCCACATTCCTCGAATGCCCCACCGTGGCAACTGCGACGGCTCGGGCTCCCCCACCAGCTGAATAACCTCTTTACTACATTGCTTCAATGTCACAACCCCGTCTTCCCCCTCCTCCACCCCCTCCTCTTCCTCCTCACCATCATCCTCCTCACTTCCCACCTCCTCCTCCTCCTCCAACTCCTCCCTCACGAGCCTCGCCGTCAACTTCTCCCTCCTGGAAGCAGACTTCTTCTTCTGCCTCCGCTCCGCCACAAGCGCCGCTGCCTCCGCTGCAGCAGCGGCCTGCATCCTCTCCGCCGCGCGCTGAGTGCACGCCCGCGAGGGCCGCTCCCGCCTGCCGACTAAACCTAAGCTAACATTATTATTACTGTTACTATTCACGCTACTCTTACTGTGATTATTACTAGCTTTATTCAAGCCCTGTTTCTTGACATTCTCCTGCGAATCCGCCGGGGAATGGATCGGCGACGGCGACGAGGGTTCCGACGAGTCAGCCATAGCGGCGAAGCGGGGATCGGAGGAGCGCGGATTGGCTACGGGAGGGTTACATGGAAGATCATGGACTTGCATTGAGCAGAATTACACAAACAAAGTAGGGATTTTTTTGGGTTTTTTCTTTCAGATTATTACAGAGAAGATTTTTCTGGGAAAACCCAAAAATTAACACTAAAATCCGAAAATAATGGAATATAATGATTGAGGGTTGTAGGGTGAAAAAGAGGAAGAAATGGGGTTTTCGTTCGTGTTTGTGCGTCTGTGTGAAAAAATATGGGATTTGGGAGGGATGGAAGAAGGGTATGTATGAAAGGAAGGTAAAGTATTTGGGGTGGGAATGGGATAAAAGGGTAATTTATGGGGGTTTTGTGTGAGTTTGAACTGCGTGTTTAAGGTGTTGTGTGTGAAAATGTGGGGAAATGAAGAATTGGGGGGAGCAAAACGACGGCGTTTCGATAGGTTTAGGCTAGCTAGGCCTTCTCTTGGGAATCTTGCTTTTGGATTTAGAGTGAGAACAACACAACATTTGGTCAAGTAGTGTGGTTTGAGTCAAACACATGGGAAGGGTGATGACTAGAATTTCTATTTTCTTTGTAGGAATGTAATGGCTACCTTTTTAGGATTCAATGCAAAAAAAAAATACTCTCTAATAAATAACAATAAAAAAATTTAATTATGACTATGGTAAAGTCTTATTATACAATAAATAATAGTAATTTTAAAAAAATTGAGTATTTGTTTTTAAGTTGTGAACATTTTTCATTAGGCTGGCCAATTGTAACAAATAACATTATTAGAACATTTATGATCAAACTATAGTTATTTTTATATCAAAATATATTTTAAAAGATTTTTAAAATTATAAAAATATTGTTACAATAAATTAAAATTAAAATTAAATTAGATCAATAATTATATTAATTATAAAATAACTGCATCTAAACGTTACAAGTTTTAAAACAAGATTTTTGCTTCTTTAAAATTACGATTACATTAAAGTTAGATTGTATAATAAATAACAATGATTTCTTTTAAAATTACGATTACATTAAAGTAAGATTATATAATAAATAACAATGATTTCTTCAAAATATTTCCTTAAATTTATGGTGGAGTAAAACTCAAATTCAAATTGAAGAAAGGGAGGGAAGAAAAATTTAACTGAAAATTTGTTTTGTAAAACACATACATATACATATCGTAAACGCAATTTGTTTTGTATAGATTTTAGATTATGTTGAATCTTAAATTCGGTCAAACAATTTGTTTTGCATCCAAATTATCGATTTAGGTTATAGAAATTATTTCAAAATTAATTTAAATAAAGTATGAAAATAACTATAATTAAAATATTTTTTTAAATATATAATTTACATGTGTAATTAGTTAATAAAAATTGTGGTTAGTTTTGAAAAAATTATTTTACAGCATGTAAAAATTGCAATAAATTTAATTTTAAATAAATATTTTAAAATTTATTTATCACATCATCATTTAAATTCATTTATAAAATTAATTTACCAATATTAAAATTTGCTTTTCACACAAAAAATACAATATTGAACTCAACATGAGTTTATTTTTCCAAAATCCAACCCGAATTCCGTTATCTTAAAGGCCGAATTCATTTTATTATTACCAAACAAAGTTTTGCTAAATTTTAAATGTTGATCCAAAATTTCAAATATTAAAATGTCTTTTACACTGACCTTAAAACTTTGCATGCCACACAAGGCAGTGGCGGAATTAGAAGGAAATTTGAGTAGGGGCGGGGTTGGGCTGGGGCGGGACGGGTATATTACCCTAGTCACCGGAGGTTTGGGGGGCAGTCGCACCGGCTCACCCCCTAGTTTCGCCGATGACACAAGGTCATAGGGTTGAAAATTGGGTAATATTGAAGCAATATTGAAACAAATAAATGAACTCTACAAGATATTTGAGATATTAGGAAGATAAATTAAAAATGAGTGGGATAAATTAATAGCATCTTTTATTATTGTATATCATCTTTACGGATCTACGAATAAAATCTTGATCTCAAAAT
The DNA here is from genome assembly GCA_032355405.1 of Rubia balearica. Classification (NCBI taxonomy): domain Eukaryota; kingdom Viridiplantae; phylum Streptophyta; class Magnoliopsida; order Gentianales; family Rubiaceae; genus Rubia; species Rubia balearica. Next base: position 1,964,527 of record JAULKJ010000010.1, read on the forward strand.
TTGACATTCAAAACCTATTTTTCAATGTATTAGATCCGGAATGGGATTCAACAATTGCAAATTGAATTCTTACGGGTTGGAGTCGAATTCGAAAGCCATATTCATTTCGATACATGCATCACTTGTGCTATTTAAGAAAAAATAAAATTTACTCCCTCTGTCCCATTTCAATCTGCACACTTTGACTTTCAACAGTTGACTCAAAAAATATTTAATCCTTAATATCTTTTATTAAGGATAATTAAAACTTGTAAAAAGTTGACATTCTGAAAATATATGTTATAACGAATCTAACAATGTATCATTCAATAATATTTATACTTGTACACTTATTAAATTATGAGGTCAAAGTTAAGAATTTTTTACTAAATTAATAGTTAAATTGCAGCTTGAATTGACACAGACGGATTATAAGATCTTTGATTATATATCATCTACTTGTATTAAAAAATTACTCAAAAATAATAAGTAAAAGCTCTTAATAATTTTTAATGGAGGGAGTAATAGGTGAAATCAAGTTTGAAGGAACTCAAAAGGGTGATTGGAAATTGTGAAACAAAGCAACTTTCAAAGAACTCGTGATAATGTTAAAACAAGCATTGGGTAATATTTCGACATAAGAAGGCATATGTGTGCACTGTGCACACAAGTTTATGCACTATTACAATTTCACAATCACAAAAGTGATTTCGCCAGTCAACGATGTCAGAACTGACTTTAAAGTCTACAATTAATAATCTTTGTTACCGAAAGAAGAAAAAAACAGTGGTTCTTCTTGTGGTGGAGAGAGTGAACTCTCTCCGTCCCTCTGTTTCTGTCTTACCACAAAAAAATATTATTTTTTAAAAAAATAAAATAGTTAGTTAACAAAAAAAAAATTTATTTTATATTCAAAATTTTGCCAAAAATAGAGGCAAGACAATAATATAGGGATACCAAATAAGGCAGGTAGGACACAAATAGGATGACGGGGAGGGAGTAGCAATAAAAATATTCTCTCAAATATTTTTTTCATGCCAATTCATTTTTTAAATAAGATTTAAAATATATATAATCAACGAACAAATTTAGATTAAAATAAATGAATAGAATTCATCTAAATTTTATCATAAATGAAAGATGATAAAGTTTTGTATAACTTTCGACTATACCGAGATTAAAGTGCAAATTATAAGACTTTTAGTTGAAGGCAAGTTCGGATTCAGGTAAGGGTTCGAATTCTGCCCGTGATACCAAGGATTCAAAATATGACATCCCTAGATTTTATGGTCAGCACAATCCAGCAAGATATCTTGATAGGGAGTGACAGATTGAGAATCTGTTTTATCTCAACAATTATCGGGGGAAAGAAAAAATGAAAGTGGTGGAGTATTTCTTAACGAATTATGCGGCGGAATGGTGGAAATTTTTGAAAGAAACAAGATCATATGCCGGGAAGAACCCAATTACAACTTAGTAGAGATTGAAATCCGAGCTTCGTTTATATCATGTTCCACCTATATATCTGATGGAACAACATTCTTACTTAAGCAATATGAAGCAAGGAAGTCGATCTGTGGACGAATATTGGAAAGATCTTGAGCTAATCATGAGAAGAGTTGGAATGAAGGAAATCGACGCATTTATAAAGAATTATTTTATAGAAGGCTTACAGGAAATCTCCAAGTACCGGTTAAGCTTCAACATCATGAGTTGATGGGAGACTTATTGGTGAAAGTAAGATTGGTTGAAAGCACCTTGAGGCCGAAAAGGATCCCAGTTAGGATTTTCCAATCAAAGACCAGGTTTTGATTCGGAAAACCCCTTGTTCGACCGAGGAAGAGGGAGCACCATGGGGCGGCTGTGGTCCTACACAGTCGTATTAAAATCTGACTTATAGTCTCAATGAACGAAGGATGGCACCCTCTACCCAACAATATAGCAGAAATCCAAGTAAGTCTTATTCTTCATCATTAAATACAATTTCTTCTAATGCTCCTACTTGTTTTCATTGTAAAGAACGAGCACATGTGCGCAACAACTGTCCTCATGCTCGAATAATAACTACAATAGAGGGGGGAGAAGAAGATGAATATGGTGATATGCCAGCATTGTATGAAGGCGAGGAAGAACAGGTAAATGAAGAGATCATCATAAATGATCAAGGTGAACAAGGTCCAGAAACACAAGATAATTTTGTGTCATTGAGACTTCTCAACTCTCAAATGGCTGAGACAGAGGTACAACGTGTTAATATTTTCCATACTCGTTGCCTTGTGAAAGATAAGAATCGTTCACTGATTATAGATGGCAGATCTTGTGCTAATAATGTTTCCAATCTTCTAGTTAAATCATTGCCATTGCCTGTTACTACTTATCCATCTCCATAGAAACTTAGTTGATTAAATGGTAGTGGGAAGATTAGGGTCACTAACAATACATAATTAACTTTAGGATCACTAAGTATAATGATTCTATCTTATGTGATGTTATACCTATGGAAGCTAGTCATATTTTGTTGGATTAACCTTGGCAGTTTGATCAAAAATCTATGAATGATGGCTACACTAACAAAATTACTGAGATTAAGGATAGAACCATGTATACTTTGACACCATTATCTCATGCAGAAGTCCTTGAGGCTCAAAAGATCATGAAAGTCGACAACGAGAAGTTTGCGAATGAGACAAATGTGGCTGAACTAAACCTTAATCAGGGTTTGAGTGATTTCGGCCACAAGGCCATAAAAAGAGGTAAAAACCATATCAATTTAGACCATGAGTCGGGGAGGGCCAATCCTAAGGTAGGTAAGACAGGTAAGTCACAAAATGATCTTGAAAAGTCGCATAAAGTCTTATCTTCACATCTTAGTCCTTTACCTTCTATTTATATGATGAGGCATGAACTACCTGCTGACTCTGGTAAATCGTTTTATGCTTCAATAAGAGATGTGAATAGTGCTTTGACTAGTCATTCTTTCGTTCTTAAATTGTACTTTAAAGAAAGTTACTTTGCCAAGGAAAATATACCTATAAATGTTCCTCCACAGTTTGCTGAGATGTTACATAAATTTGAAGATGTCTTTCCTGAGTAACTACATCATGGTTTACCACAAATGCGAGATATTTAACATTAGATAGACTTGATACCAGGTTCAGTCATTCCGAGTCGCCTGACTTATAAAGAAAACTCTGAGGAGACAAAGGCATGTCAAAGATATAATTGAAAAAGGTTATGCGCGTGAATATTTAAGTCCTTGTGTTGTGCCTATCATTTTAGTTTTAATAAAGATAAAACTTTGCGTGTGTACATTGATTGTCGTGCTATAACAACATTACCATTCAGTATTGCCGTCCTATACCTAGGTTAGATGATATGCCTAAAGATTTACATGGTTCTGTGATTTTTACTAAGATTGATTTAACTCAGGGATATCCTCATATTCGAGTAAATGAAGGTGATTAATGGAAAACTGCATTTAAGACTATTGTTATGCCTTTTGGTTTAACAAATGTACCTAGTACTTTTATGCGGTTGATGAATCATGTTTTGAGAAAGTTTATTATTCGATTTATCGTGGTTTACTTTGATGATATCTTGATCTATTCTAAATCGACTACTCAACATATTTAGCATGTTAAGATGGTTCTTGTTGCACTTCGTGAGTCTAAATTGTATGCTAACATCAAGAAGTGTACCTTTTGTACTTCGGAAGTTGTTTTTCTTGGTTTTGTTGTATCTGGTAATGGAATCAAGGTGGATGAACCAAGGTTGAAGCCATTAGGACATAGCCGACTCCCACAAATGCCAATCAGGTGAGATTATTTCATGGTTCAACTAGTTTTTATAGGAGGTCTGTACATGATTTCTCATATATTGCTATACCTTGAAATGAACTAGTTAAAAAAGATGTGAAATTTGTGTGGGGGGAAGCTAAGAGAATGAATTTGATGAATTGAAAGTAAGATTACGTGATGCTCATGTACTTGCTTTACCTGATTTTAATAGTACTTTCGAAATTCATTGTCATGCATCTGGTGTTGGTATTGGTGTTGTTTTTATGCAAGAGAATCGACCTATAACTTATTCAGTGAAAAGTTAATGGGAGGTGCTTTTAATTATCTTGTTTATGACAAGGAATTTTATGCTACTGTGAGGCTTTAGAGACATGGAAACATTATTTTTTGAGAGTTTGTTATTCACAGTGATCATAAGTCCTTCAAATATTTGAACAACCAGTTGAAGTTGAATAAGCGTTATGCTATGGTGTCTAGTTTTATTGAATATTTCCTTATGTTTTGCGATATAAGAAGGGAAAAGAAAATGTTGTTGCTGATGCTTTGAGTCGTGTGCATACTTTACTTACACGTCTTGAATGTGTTAAGCTAGGGTTTGCTTTTGTGAAAGAATTGTGTGCAACTGATTTGGATTTTTGCTTTTGTCTTAAGTTCTATAAACATGATGGATTCTTATTTCGTAATAATAAGTTTTGTGTTACTCAATGTTCTATGAGAGAATTACTTGTCGGGGAAACACCTTCAGGTTTTCTTATGGGTCATTTTGGTGCACTTAGAACGTATAATCTGTTGCATGAGCACTTTTATTGGCCGAAAATGACACTATCTGTTGATGAGATTTGTAAGAATTGTATTGATTGCTTGAAGGCTAAGTTAAAAAACTAAAGAGTAAAGTGCATTTGCAACCCTAACTTTAGCGTATAAGCTAACCCTGCAAAGTCAAAAATTACCAAAATAACCCAAACTTTTTTATGTATGTGCCAATATAACACTGGTCAGCGTTGACTTCGATTGTCAATGTGAATTTTTCTCAGAATTTACTAAAATGGCTATTTACCCCCTAGGTTAAGAAAAGTATAAACAAAAAATGGAGAAGACAAAATTTCCCATTACTTATTCTTCTCCAGAATTATGGCCGTCGATACAAGAAATGTTCTTCTTCAATATTGAACTTCATTGTTCTTCAAAATTAAAGCAGCTAATACAAGAACTTCGTTATTATTAATTGACCTCGTTTGGTGTCGCCCCATAATTCAACAAAAGTGCCGACTAAATTCACAACGCCACTCCCGGTGAAGTCGATCACGCCGGAGCCAAATACCGGCTCGTCCATCAGAGGACGCGCTCATGGGATAAACACTATACAAACCCAATATCACCACTGAGCACAACCTTAACCCACCTTTAATCCCTTTTGGTTTGCCGCCGATAGGGATTTCCGTTGTTAGGTCATCCGTCCCTGGGAACTTCTTCATCTCTGGCAAGATTGGGGTTGGTTTGCAGAGATGGGCTCTTCTTCATCTCCAGCGAGTTGGCCGGATGAGGGGTCATGCTTGGGGGTGGCGGGGCTGCGATGGGTTTGAACTTCGTCCGATGTCTGGCTGAATGGAGGATGGACGAGAGGTGGCATGTGGAAGAGGGAAAGACTTACAGGAAGAGGAGGGACCGGGAGGGTGGTGGCCTAATGGTGGTG
>JAULKJ010000010.1:1973623-1986538 GCA_032355405.1 Rubia balearica
CAATTCCAACTTCAGTATGACATGTCAATTATTGATTGAACAAAATTTTAGTTGAGTCCATCCATATTTATGAATTCCTATTAATTTTTCTTGGGAAGAGAAGTGAGGGTTTCAATATGAGTTTCTCTACATAGAAGTTCTAATTGACCCCTCTAAAGAAAAGTGTGTCATGTCATATTGATATCTTCATTTGACCCTTGCATTGAAGATGTTTTTTTGGGTTGACGGTCTATCAATATGATGTGGCAAATGACTTTTAACAAAGTGACCCTTGCATTGGAGATGTTTTTAATCAAAATCTAATATGTGACCCTAAAAACAAGGAAGACTCCCAAACCATTGGAGATGCTCTTAGAGGTTAGTTTTGGATATTAATTTCACTCAATGTAATAGCCGTTAAGCATTTTTTCAACATGTTAGAATAACTGATTTTTCAAAATAATAATAATTAAATCTCGTGTTCCAGTGTACGAGAAAACTATATTTCCCAAAATTTTCCATTATATTAAATGTGTCTACTTTTAGACAAGCTCATGTCATACCATACCAACATAGTATGATATCTCCATGCATTAAATTATATTTAATCACACTAGGCAGATCGAACTCCATATATATATATGAACCGAACTCAAATTGACATCTAAATAGTAATATCCGATTAGTGATTCGAAACCTAAAATCACATTAACGAACTCGAACCCAAATTAAGGGTGTTTAATGGAGTCAGTTTGTGGGGGAGATCAACGTCTGTTCTCCACCCAAAAATAGTTTATGCTTTTAAAAGAAGTAGGTTTTTAGGAATTTACCAAATACAAAAAAAATATTTAGTTTATAAGCAAAACACTTATAAAATTTGCCAAACACAACCTAAAAATGTTAGACCCGATAAGGCCCAATCTAAACAAAATCTGTACCTAAAATTTGAAACTAACCTAAACCCGAAATATACCTAGTTGTACCTGGAAAATACTTGAATTTAAAGGGAACCAAATCAATCTTAACCCGAATTGAAAGAGACTATTTTGTTATATTAATCAAAATCAAAATCTTAACACTGCATCAATGCTTGCATAAATGTCATAGTCTCCAGAAGGCAACTATGTTTTATTTATTTTAGGGATCAAAATTTTACATAAAAATTTGACTGCTAAACGAGACTTGCATAGTAGTATTTTGTTATATTTACCTGAACGAGACTTGAATTAAATGTACCCGAATCCGATCAAATCTAACCCGAACCCGAATTTAAAAAATTATATTCAAAATTGAAATGACCTGAATCAAACCCAACCCGACCAAACCTAACTCGAAACTGGTTCAAATTTTTTATACCCGTATTGAACTCGAACTCAAAATGACCTAAATCAAACCCGACCCCCGTTTTGATATTTTCAAAACTACCCAAATTTCACCCGGGCCTGAGCACACCCAATAAAGATTCAATACATGCATAAAAAAAATTCTATCGAATCATATCCGAACTGATTTGGTCTCACACATACCCTACCGAAAAGATCCGTTTACCAGGTATACACACCACGAAATTAGGATGTAGTTTGATAATGATAATATAGTTATTTTAATTATAAAAGACTATTCATGATTTAAAGTTAAATTTATTTTAGTGGAAATTCAATGCTTATAATATCTCAGGGAACTATATAATAGCTATTAAATAAGTATACAAATAATAAAATAATTGATAAATTTTATGATACAAAATGCATACTGAGTACTTTCTTCATTTTTTTCGATGAATTTTTTGAACATACATATTACCATAAACTTCACATAGTAATAAGATATAGTTAGATTTATCATAATATGTATTTCTTAAATATTAAAACTTTATACTTTGTAATTATATGTAATAAAATGTTAATGTTCATACATATCTTCAAAAAGTTAACTTAAAAATGTTCAAATCAAATAAAACCAGAGGGAGTATAAGAATGTACTATGAATTATACTCTTAAAAGATGAAACCCTTGTTTTAAAGACATCTCATTCTTATCAGCACAAGATAGTGGAGAGTAAATCAAACACATCGTCTTTGAAAATAGTGAAGTGTAAGTCAAACACATCATTGCTTTGAAAGAATGTACTATGAATTATACTCTTAAAAGATGAAACCTTGCTTTAAATGACATCTCATTCTTACCACCACAAGATAGTGGAGAGTAAATCAAACACATCGTCTTCGAAGATAGTGAAGAGTAAGTCAAACACATCTTCTCTGAATCCATATTTAGCGCTAGTGAGAAACTCAAGAAATTTGTCTGAACAACTAATCACTTGAACCCTCACATTGTTATTGGTGTTGGGCCTTAAGACAAAACTCAGGGCTACCATGAAAGTGCAAGATTTGTTTTACAAAATTTGTCTAACCTTGCCATAGGAAATTCCCAATAAAAATAACCATTATTCCCAACTATAAGAATGAATAAAATAAATAATATGCAGGATCCAGCTAAGGCAAAGAGAAATGGACAGGGTAAAGGCCACTTTGCACTAGTGGAAAGGAACATGGAAATATGGAATCTCCTCTTTACTCTTTCCACCTTTTCCAACACTAAGGCAATGCTTCTAAGCTTTCATTTTACACACTAGGTCAAGATGCACATATATGGTAGTAAAACTAGTGCCTCCATTTTTCTCCCTATAATTTAAATTAGCATTGTCTCCCAAACATTTACACAGGCTTTTTTCCCATTCTTTCTATAGCTATGACTGCCAAAACTTGTTCCCCCTAGATCAGAGCCGTCGTCCATCTGCCTGTTGCTGGAGTAAGCGATGGCTGGCCGGCCTGCCCGTGTCATCTCATGTTGCAGCAATGTGGCTGGCCGGTTTGCTGTAGTTTGTTCCACAAGCAGAGCATTTGCCGGGGGGACTGGTAGTGGGCAGTGTAGTAATCCTCCACGCAGCCGAACTGGCAGAACTTCAAGCTGTGCACGTAATCCACATTCTTCAAAGTGTTGAATTGCTCGACCCACGTTCCCATACTCACGTCTTCCATCTTAAACAGCTGCGAGCGTGGAAAGAAAATAGCCAGTTATAACAATATTTGAGGATGCTACAAGTTGATAACGAGCGCAGCCAGGAGCAAAACATTCAATCTAATGGGGAGGATGGGGAAACATACCCTTAACTCCTGTTTCTCAAACCCGGAAATGATGAAGTTTGCAATGTCGGATGAAATGATGTACCCAGGGCCATTTGCGTAAGGTGGATAAATTTCTTCTAGCCACTCCTAAAAAATAAAAAAGTACAACAACTTCAACATAGCAATAAGCATCTAAAAACACAGGCAAATACCGAGTTTTCAACCAAAATATGGTCTCTAGATTAAGCAAATAATAGTGAATTGTATCAGCACCAGTATCGAGATACCATAGACGACATATACCTCAACCTAATTCAGTGGTATAACTATCATCTAAAATGGTCTAAATTAGACTACTCATGTAAACAGGGAATTTCAATGTTCAAAACTCGGAAATGCCTTTAATCAGTCAATATTGAAATAATTACAGGTCAGAGTATAAGTACCTTGTATGTAACTGCCCATTTACCACTCCGGAAAGGCTTATGGTAGTAGTTGATGTTGCCAATATAGAAGCTCTTGTTTGCAGGGATCTTATTTGCTTCCTGAAGAACTGCTTCTACCCTCACAAATGTGTCATCGTCACACTTCATAATATATTTTGCAGCCACCTGGCGAACCTATAAGGCGATCAAATAGAATTACTAAAGGCGGCACAAAAATCCAATGAATTGCTCAATCAGTCCGCAAAGCACTACATACCCCATATTCACAGATGGCCACAGTTTTTAGCACAACAAGGTCATAATGATCCATGTATGGAACGATGACAATATCACCAAAGAACTCAGCTTCATTCTTTAACTCCATATTTACTTCCTTCCTCGGGCTCTATTTAAACACACACAAAAAAGAACTCATTTTTTGCAATCATAATGGAAGAAATTGACCTTAACCAGAAATACCATCTTTGCTTCACGTACCAGTGCTACAAAGAAACGGGCCATGGCAGTTGACGATTTGATATGTTTATTTTGCATCCAGGACTTCCTAATTGCCATCCGCTCAGCAAAATGGTTGCCAGCTGAAAGAATTCCAATGAAAAGATCAACAGGTCGATCTGGAAGAGGAGGTGCCTTCCATACAGACGACATATTAAGATGTCTTTGTGGAGCGAAGCTAGGATGAGAAGAGGGCAATGAAGCTGCAACTACAGACACAATGTCAATGTCCCCATTCAAAGTCAATCCAGTAGCATCCTCCAACGCGAATCCCTACCAACCAAGTCCCAACATCAGCATAAGACCATTACTCACCCAATAAATCTCAAAAGAAATTAAATCACGATGTCATGTACCGTGCGATAGGGAAATGAAGTAATATGTCTCCCGTCAACATTTACATGGTAACCCTCCAATCCAGCACTGAGAGTCATCACAAACAACTTGTCCTCTGCAAACGGGAAAGGCCAATCAAAAGACACCTTCTTTGTTCTCCCTATCAACCGATTCAACCACCAAGACGACTTTATTTCCTCAGAATGATTATCATCATCCCGAATCCACTTCTCACACTTAAGCAGGCCATCAACTGCAAAACAGTCAGGAACAAACAGACCAATCACGATTACAGGACAATGCTGCGCAAAACAACTCCAAGTTCACAACCACCATGATATGAACAAAGCACAACATACCCTTTATGCAAAAAGAACAAACACAAAAAAATCATTCAAGAACCTATTTTACAGAAACATATCAAAGCAAAACAAACCCTTTAAGCACAAAAGAAACATGAACACCAAAAACCCATTCAAGATCCTGTTTTTAACATACAAATCATTCAACGGCAATCCGATCAACACGATTAACAGAGACAAACACAAACTAAAAAAAGCTCAAATTTTCAGAATCAGTTCTCACCAGTCTCCTCATCAGCTCTGGATTTCCACCCCTCACACCTCTGGGAGGTGCCCCACTGCATCCTATAACAAGTGTTCTGCTCGATCACCGGCTTCCCACTCCAATCCCCCTTCAACCTGGGATTCAAATGCAGGATCCTCGGTGGGTCCTCCCCATCCACCGCCTTCAGCCCCTGAAGCTCCATCATAAACTGAGACACCATTACATACTGCCCTTCTTTCAGCAACGAAATCTTGGTATCCTTCTCCGCATGCGCCCATTTCGGCTTCGCAACTACAGTAACATGCGAACCCAGAGTCAGCCCACACGGCAGCACCATCAACCTCTTCCTCTGCTTCACAAACTCCTCCCCGGAAACAGTGATCGAATGAGGGCAGACCTCATTCTTCACCGCCGACGTATCAGACGACGTCGTTTTGGACCCAGCTTCCATCAGCATAATAACATCATCCCATTTCTTCCTCCCTACTGCATATGCCTCCTTCGCGGATTTCAGCATCCCGGAATCCTCATCGCCGATATCCAGCTTCAGGGTGGATAGCAGATGGATGGTCTGGTTCATGGGTCGAACTGGGTCATCCTTCCCGACCCGGAAAGGGACGTCCATGGGCCGAACCGGGGCGTCCTTCTCCTTGGAATTCTCCTCGATTTCGAGCAGGAAAGAGTTCGAATTCCTCCCGCCGCCGCCAATCCCATTATACCCTTCTTGAGAAACAGAGTTGAAAACATACGGAACCTCGAAACTCACCAAGATAACGTAAAGGGTCACCAGGAAAATCAACACCTGCACCGCAAACCGCCCCCTCTTCATCGTGGAGCAAGAAAATGGGTTTTTTTTTGGCGTGAAAGTGGAGGATTAAGTACTGGTGAGGGAGGAGAAGAGCGTTCGAGTGGTAATACAAGTAGGTAAGCAACACGGAAGGAGAGAGAGAATTTAGAAAGAGAAAGAAGCGGAGAGAAACGCGATTGTTGGAGTTTGAATACAGGTGGGATGCTTTCTCCGGGAGACGGCGGTGGCGCGTTGGGATAAAAATAAAAACCACTTTGAAAGTGGAGTGATGTGGAAAAAGAAAGCCTAAACTTGTGTCTTAGTAAAGTCTTTATATCTGGAGACTACTTTCTCCCTCCTTTTCATTTCTAGGTAAAAAATTTAAAGTCAAACTATGCATATCTTTTTGTGTAATTATAATATGTCTAAATATTTATAATTAAAACTTTTTAAAGGAGTACAAGTATATACTCCCTCAATCTCAGAATAAATGACACTTTTTTTGGTCAATTTTCTCATACCATGTTTCATCATAAATTTCAATTAGTATATAGACTCTAATATCACCATGTGAGATATTGTTAGACTCCTATGTTTACTTAGTTTCTAAATATTAAATTTTAATATACCATTAATATCCGTGATTAAAATTATTGATGGTCAAATATGGTCTGAAAAAGTTGACAAAAAAAGGTGTCATTTAATTTGGGACGGAGGGAGTATATAAAAAATAAAATACACTCATATTGTGGAATTAAACGAAGATACTACCTAAGATGTGAGTTCAGAAAATTTTTATACGAGCGTATAATGTTATATGTTAAAATGTTAGGCAAATCATATTCTATCACGTGACAGGATCTAAACCAGGACATAATCTGATTTGCCAATATCTTAACATATGCCAGAAAGTTTTGTATGGCAATTAATTAAGTATGTTGTAGGGATGATCCAATAACATGTTGACCAATATAAATGGGTTGAGAATTTAAAGGAAGTTTTTGTTTTCTAATTTCTTTTCTTAATTTTTAAAGCTATTTTGATACTTAAAATGTTATTAGACTCTCACCCCAACATACTTAAATCCCTAATATATGCTTAACATACAAAATTTTATAAACATTTGCTAATATATAAAATAGGATCTCTTAAAATATGAAGTAAGATTTTGTGATTTGAAAACTTGAATTTAGAATTCGGACTTGAAATTTAAACTTTTAAATCTTTGTCTGGTAATACGATTTGCAAACCCCATGATTATACGAGTACTCCTCTGTTCCAGAGAAATTGGGGCAATTTTTATTTTCGTCCGTCCAAATAAATTAGCACAATTCAATTTTTATCTAAAGTGGCAATAAATGGGCCTATACATTTACTATATTATCTCTCAAAAAGTTGATTAAATCTACTAGTCAACTCTTCCATTACCAAAATACCCTTCATTTATTTCTCATCAGCACTTCCACCTTATCTTGTATAAAAATACCGATTCAAAAGCAATTGTGCCAATTTCTCTAGGACTGAGGGAGTATGATATTTTCACACATTTGAAATATAAATACATTTAATTTCACATATTAATAGATCTGATCACAGCATTTAATTAGGTAGTGTTTAAGAGTTGAATGGCCATTTCAAAAGCCTACCAGCAACAAATAAAATTTTATTATGCTATTGTAAGAGTTTATTCGGAGACTTTTTATCAATTACCAACAGAAAGTAAGCTTTATTTTTTCTCCAGAGAAAAAAAAATAGATTCCCCAAATAAGTTATGAGTACCTTTCCTTTAAACGACTACCGGTCGTGTAATCTGGCATTCAAGTTATGACTGGTGTGACATGTTCATGTAATTTTCAATTCTTTACTAAGTGTATATATAATTCTCCGTTTTTTTAGTGTTCATATTATTTTATTTTGCTCTGAACTCTGGTCAATTATGATCTTTGAAATAAATTACCTTCAAATTTAAAAATAGAATATGCGTATGTTTGTTGTCTATTTTACCCATTGCTCATTCTTTACTTTTAACACCTTTTCTTTATAGTCAATTTATCCCCGCTTTTTCCCAAGAAAATTCTGAGGGACTTTCACAGGGATTCTGGAACGTAGCCGACATTATTCTTGATTACAAATTTACCAAGATGCAATCAAAATAATTTTGAAGAATGTCCATGATACCCATTCGTTCTCGGTCTGAATAGTGATCAGAACAGAGTAGCGTTGTGACTGGCGACCGACGTTCTCGATGAATTTGAAAGGCACATGGCTCATGCTCAGGCTCCCACGATCCAAATCACCCTAAATTTCCATACCATCATTTTGTGGCTACTAAATTCATGTCATCTTTCACTTTTAGTTACCCATATATTTTTTATGAACACTTTTGGCCACTCAACTAGTCAAACTGCTAAGCCGTGGCAGTTTTATTAAGTCAATCCATCAAGTTGGCATTTCATAAAATGAGATAAATAAATAAATAATACTAGAAATAATAAAATATTGACTTATTTATAAAATTCTTTGAGAAAGGAAAAATGAATAATAGTACGCCAAATTAGGAAGAAAGTTAGATATACAATTCGCACATTTAAAAGAATAATAATACTAAGTTATTAAGAAATAATGAATTGAGTCATTAATTAAATATCTATATTATTATGATTTTGTAATAAAGTCACGTAATGTTTGAATTACAATTGATAGCAAAATATTGACAAGATTTGAGTTATTGATTAATATTTATATTATTGTTGAAATTTGGAAGTAATAAAATTTCATAACATTGAAATTTCAATTGAAACTAAAATATTGATAAATTTTTACCCATTTAAAGAGAGAAGAGTACTAATAATAAATAAGGAAAATATATATTATATATATACATTATAATTAATTTTTTTAAAAATTAAAGTAAAATAATAGTGGTAATATGGGGTGGGCGGTCAACCCCACCCCAACTTAATATGCAAATGGGCAAATGGGAGCCATTTCGTGGAAATTTGGACCATTTCATGGACATTTGGACCAAATGAAATGATTAAGTCGGCCAGGAGGAAAGTAAGGCCAAAACATTAAGTCAGCTGAAGGAATATAGAGGGAGTAGTATAAATATCAGAAAATTTTGTATGTGGGGAGGTGAGGGCCAAATCAAAATTTGATAAGTGTCAAATTTAAGTTATAAATTGATGGAGAGAAATAAGGATTGATTTAATTTTAATTTTTAATAACACTTGTCAAATTTTGATTTGGCCCTCATCTCCCCACATACAAAACCCCAACATAAAAAATTTCCTGGTATAAATATTTGGGGGAATGAGGCAATGTTCATTCGACTCCGTTCTGAAGAGATCACTCCCTCCCCTTCCTTCTTACAAATAAAATACATGGGGAATTTAGCTGCTTGGATAAAAATAATGAAATTGTGCTAATTTCAAAACACTGAAACTGCGTACAATCCGATGAGTGTTTTCATCGCCCTATCACGAATTGAATTAAAATTTATGATTGCATGCTATTTTATGTCTGTTAATTTTAAATGTGTTAGTAGAGAATTTTATATAAGACATGAAATGTTAATCAATATTATGATCTCTTTATGTTTATTGTTTTGCTTTATATTAATTACGCACGGCGTGCATTTTATCATATTGTGTTTGTTTGTTATAATACTATGTACTGATTATATGTGGATGACCGGTTTGTACTTTTTCTTGCCGTGTCAAATTTGACTGCTTGCTACTTGATTACTTGATTGTGTTTATCGGGGTCCCCGACGCGATTGGAGTTCGGTCTAGTTCGGCATGGTATTGACCGGACCGTACGACTAGATCGGCTTCTCGTGACTTTTCTGGTATGCTAGCATAACCAACTGGTACTGATACGAGCTCGTAAATGAACATTTTGGGCGTGGTTGACGAATGTGGATTTATGGATTTGTGTTAGCCTTCGGGCATTACTGTAGGGATTATGCCCTGATGCCAGTCACAGTAGTCATATAGGAACTTGACTGTATTTTGGTATAATCCACCTGTATCCTTTTACTATGTGTTAGGATCTATGTGGCTATTTTCTCTATGTGATCGCTAAAATTTAACTTGGTAATTATTGGCGATGGAACCTCACTAAGAAAGAAGCTTACCCTAGTTTAAACAACCCTAACAGGTGTAGTTGAGCAATTAGAGTGAAGTGCACTGTTGCCTTTACTTCTTTTGGGGAAGGATTCTGGGCGAACTTTAAAATCTTTTGGTTTAGTATGTATTATCTTGATGTAAAATATTAATGTAAAACTGGTCCTTATCGGATCCTTTAGAACTTTGTCTGTATTTAAGTTAAACTCTTGTTTAATACGTGTATTAAGACTTTCACTGTAACAGTAAGTTAGGTTTTTTCTATTTCTTCCGCATATCTGTATTTGCTCGTTACTGCATTTAAGTAATCCGTCCAGCAGGATTATGGTAATGCGTCTAGGTCCAACCCGATACTTGCATTGAGTAAGTTGGTCATGGATTTGGTGTGTTACAAAAAGGTAGGTAGTTATTAAGAAAACCAATTTTACTACAATAGAAAATCAACCGATAAATTAGCGGCAGAAGACACAGAGAGAAGTAGATAATACCTAAGGGGGACTAAATAGAGAGACTTGATGAAAGAAGCATACATAGAGGTTTTAAAAGCGTTGAAGTCGTCATCGAAATCGAGCAGGGCACTAGTGGAGAGCCTTTGATTAAAGATAGCAATCAAAGGCGGTTCCTTGCTTTCCTGCTCACCAAATCTGTCTCAGCCTCACTAACCCGTTTTAGTGAACCAAAACAAAACCCCCACCTCCCTACTTAAACCTTTATTTGTAGCACTGCTCAAATCCGATTTGGATGTACGACATGGGAAATTGACGAGAGCCAATGGTAGTGCCGGTTTGGGAGTACGATTTTGGTGATGGTGGAGCCAATTTTGGCGAGTTTGGGTTTTAGAGTCATCGAGGGAGTTTTAGAGGCGGGTCACCGATGAAGTTTCCGATGCATTTGGGTTTGGCTTGACCCGTGATATGTGACTGATTTCTCAAAATGGGTTTTTGTTTTTGGTTTATGGGGTTTTCCTCTCCCTTTGATTTCTGGGATTTTTCCTCTTCCTCTACTTTATGGGTGGTGATGAAAGGTCGAAGAAGGTTTTTAACACCTTCTATTAAAAAAATATCATTTATTATACTACCTCGGGTCCTCTATTTATGTCTCCATTTTTAAAACATTTTTTTTCAAATTATGTTTGACCACCGATAACTTTAGTTACATACGATAATAGACTATAAAATTTTACTTTTTAGAAACTACGCATTACGGATAAATCAAAAACATCTCACATGATGTCAGTTATTGTATAAAATAAAAGTTATCAATGGTCAAATATGTCATGAAAAAAATGTCAGTCAAACGGGGCCATAAATAAGGGACCAGAGGGAGTAGTTTTATTAGTTTAGTTTTTTAGGAGCTTAATACTATACTTTTTTCCCACTGAGTTTTTTTAGTGAGGTAGTGTGCTCATATTTAGAGTTAATTTCAAAATATTTTAATTTAGGAGTTTTAGTTCAGATTGGATTAGATTTGGTAAGTTTAGATATGGTAGATTCATTCAATAATTCATCCAATATTTGGATTGATTTACTTGTATGAATTCATCATTTAGATTTAAATTAGGTATTGTAGTTAGATATGGTTTTAGCTTCTTAAAACTGTCATAAGTCATTCCAGTTTCTGACACGAATTACCAAATCCTTGTCCAATTTGTATTCTTGAAGGCCACACCTATGTACTATAAATAGGGGATGGTTTTCAACATTTTAATTACCTTTGAAAATTTTATACACAATATATTCAGATGTTCGAGTTTATACTTATTGCTTGCACGCATTTTTCACTATTGCTTAATCTTGCAGGTTAATAAAATTCAAAATACCCTTTGTGAACTATTTTTTTGGGCTAGTTAGTGAACAAAGAACCCTTTATTTGTGAGCTAATCATGCGGGCTAGTTAGCGAACAAATTTCCAAATTGAAATCCAATCCCGAGGGTTAGTTGGTGATCAATTCAAGTTGAGAGTAATCTTGAAGGCTAGTTATTCATCAATTTGTGCAATCAAGTGAGGGTTTGCAGATCCTTTCATTCGGTCAAATATTTTAATTTCACAATTCATAATTTTCACAAGGAGATTCAAACCACTTCCCGTGGCACCTCTTCAACTCACCCCTGCGACGGCTTCACGGTGCCGGCTCCAATTTCACGACGGCGGTCATTGGATCCAGCTAGCATGCGGATGCTCAAACGACTTCAAATTCTCGTTGTCGGAGGTCTCGGCGAGCACTCCAATTTCAGCTCACTGGAAACTGCTCCAATTTCACGACTGTGAAAATTTTTCAGACGGTGAGAATTTCATTGTTCAATTTGCAGTTTGATAGATAGGTTTTGGTTCTTTGATTATGCAATTTGCATCGTAGAAAAGGTGTGTATGTTGTGTGTGCGTTATATTTGTACTCTGATGTGTTTCTCTGTGTGTGCGTATGTTTGCGTTATTTTTTGTGCTTTGTGTGTGTGATGATGTTTAGATGTGAAGATGATATTTTATGTTCTTTGTCTGCTTTGTCAGTTCAATTTTCATTAGTTCTGCTCAAAGGTTTTTAAAGTTTCCTTCTGCTCCCAGGTATGTCAATGTGTCATATAAATGTATATATGGATTTTTTCCACATTAAGATGCTCTATCATCTATGCTCACGATAATTGAAGGATCAATATATGTTTTTTTAAGCCTTTCTCATGGATGCATATGATATGAACCTTATTTTTTAATGAATTTGTTGTCTTTTTTCTTTGCCATTCCAATTTCGACGTACTCTTGAGGTACTGTAGTTTTTTATTGATAATTGTAGTTTTTTTCTCACGTTGATGATTTTCATTTTTCTGTCAAGGTTTAGGTGATAGGAGTTAATGTTTGTAGCTTTTTTGGTGATATAGGTTCATTTTTGTAGTGTCTTTTCTGTCATGTTGATATTTTCATTTTCTGGGTGAGATTTAGGTGATAGAAGTTGATGTTTGTAACTTTTGGGTGATATAGGTTGATGTTTGTAGTTTTTTTAAAATTAATGATAATTTATATTCTTGAGATACTATAGCTTTTAAGTTGATGTTTTTTGTT
>JAULKJ010000010.1:1988553-1999442 GCA_032355405.1 Rubia balearica
TTATAACTACTACATGTTACACAATAAAATTTTAACATTGCAACTAAAATATTTTACCATTTATTATTTCAAGTAAACTGCGTCTTTTCATAAGTTTATGGAAAAACGGTCATGCCCAAGATTTTGTCATAATTTAAATGATTATAAATTTAGAAATAAAACAATATTATACAATACGTTGAACGAGAGCGAGGGAAACTTTTTGTTTGTTCTGCATAATACAACCGACTCAGTTCAATCCATTTTTAACGCAATTGTAAAGCTTCTATCTTTGTCAAAGCTTTTGTTATTTTAATCTTTGAACGTGATTTTTTTACTTGCTATTGCGTTTTGGGATTCATGATCTTGGGTTTCTGGAAAATTCTGTAAAAACCATGCTGTGCCTATCAGATGTTTGATAGAATTCCGCAGTGAGATAATGGGCATTTTGCAAACTTGTATAGAATTCAGAGCGGCAAACATTAGATTCAAGGGTAAAGTGACAGCCTAATTTTTGTGAATTATTGCGCTAGGCATGAGTGGTTTTGTCTTAACTCTTGATTCTGTATTGTGTAGTTAACTTGTAAGTTGTGAAACAGTTCAGTGAAGTTGTGGAATGAATCAAGTTTGAAATTTTCAACTTTGATGTCAGCAGGCATTGGAGGGGTTGAGGTCTGGGTCAGTTTCGCGATCTTTCATGAAGTTAGTGATATTAGAAAGCTCGTAGCTGCTTCTATTTATCGGTAAACTAGCTCAGCTCTGCAGTTGCTCTCTATATTTTGACCATGCCAAGACGGAAAAAATCGAATGCTGGGTCCGACAAAGTCACTACTTCTCCACCTAGGTTTTCTGATGCTGCACAACATAGGTACTGCATGGCCTCAATCTGTTGGTTGAAGTTTTTGTTTGGTTTAGTGAGTTTTCAATCTGCTTTGTGTTTTTGGATGCTACTTTGACTTTCCTATATGTTTGTATTTAGCTCTTATGAAGGGGAAAATCTCGCTCGTCTCCTTGAATTGATCCGTAGGTGAGAAGTTCTTATAATGCCTTCTTTGGCCTTCACCCCCTCCTCCAGCTCTTGATCATGCGCTTCTCGTTATGAATACATTACTCTTCCCATCATTGAGGATTGGTTTATTGATTTTTTCAAGAGGTTTAATAAAATCTGATGGTTGAATTACAGGGAAATAGAATCTACCAGAGATACGGATACTGTTTTACCTGAAAAGGTATGGCGTAAGGTATGATCGTCTGCTCTTATTGCTTTCCTATGATTTTGGAACCCAACATTTTTTTATGATTTCATTTTGTTATTGTGGTTAGCAACAATTTGCTATAGGGGTGAATGAAGTCACACGCGTGCTTGAACGAATGCCCCCTGCTTCTTCAGGGAAGTGCTCTCCTCGTGAGATTGGAAGACACACCATTGAGATGCCTTCAGTACATCTTCAGGTAAAAATTTTAGCGTTTGT
Organism: Rubia balearica; assembly: GCA_032355405.1. Taxonomy (NCBI): domain Eukaryota; kingdom Viridiplantae; phylum Streptophyta; class Magnoliopsida; order Gentianales; family Rubiaceae; genus Rubia; species Rubia balearica. The sequence continues at coordinate 1,990,005 of JAULKJ010000010.1, forward strand.
TGCTAGTGTACGACAAATATTCCTTTTGCTTAGATGAATCGTGGCTATGCCTTTGATTCTTAATCTGTTGATTATTGAACATCAAAAATTTCTGAACCTGATGTGAGAGATCTGAATGAATTCTTAAGCGTATTTATAACTTCTTGTTTGAGTATAGATTTCATTGACAAGAGTTATTATACATGCTTACTCTGGTAGGCCATTCTGTTAGCATCGGATTGCAATCCACGGTTTCTGTCAAAGCATTTGCCGGGCTTGGCCAATTCGAGGGGGGTACCTGTCCTGTTAGTCAAAGATAATAAAGGAGGATCTCTTCGATTAGGTGAACTGGTCAACCTGAAAACTGCCATTGCCATTGGTATCAAGGTATCGAAAAGCATCTGATATGTCTCCACTCCATAGTTGTGTTGCTATATCTTTCTTTCAGAATTTCTGTACTTTTCCTCCCATGCAGGTTAGAAAAAATGGCATCTATGAGCTTTTCCAGAAACTCCTCGAGACTGAATCATTTGATCGGCCTTCCTGAACTTGAATCAAACGACTTTAGAATGACTGAACTATTTAGCTTGTATAGTTCTCATGGCTTCTTGGGAGTTAGAAACCTCCATAGACTTTTGCAAATGAATGGACAGTATCGATATTGTTTTGGTCGAATTACGATATTGTCAACTAGAGTCAGTTTTGGAAAATTACCTAGCATTTGACAGATTATCTCATACAACTATACTATATAACATTATGATCTATGCAGCCTGAAGTTTAGGCTTGTTTTTTCATGTGTAAAAAAACATATAAGCTTGCCAAATATTTTCCTGTTCGCATCAATTTCTTGAAAATGGAAATTGACAGTTAATTTGTAAAATAACCGATACGCAAGGATCACAGGTCTGAGACAAAACTAAAGGGAAAACCAAGCCTTATGCATAACATTTATTTGTTCTAGGCCGTTTATTAGGCATAGAGCTATTACATTTCAGTAGTAAAATGGATCTTCCAGTAGTCCATGGAAATCTGATAACATCTCATTTTCACCTTCAAGCATGTTGTCAACGAATGAACCAGTGGACATCGTAGAAGCACTGTCAACGATTGCCTTCAATGGCGCATTCATTTCCTTTTCAGCTCCATGTTGCGGAATCATGATTCCAGCTTCTTGCTCTTGCGCTGCGTGCATTGGAGCGTAAGCATCCTCTAGCAGGAAATCGCACCAGCTGAAACCCGGGGACGCGACATTGGCTTGGTTATTCGTTGCCGAAGGAGGGGATTCGGGAGATGATGAAGATGCAGATGAGTAAGTGCACTCAGTCTGCATTTGCTGCGTAGAATTCGCGTAATCTGATGCCTCTGTGACCATCGTGATTGCCTGCAGCTGCGAGAGGAGATCGAGGGATTGATTGGCTGCAGACGAGATGTTTAGATCGTTGTTGCTCAAGAAAAGTTCTGAATTGTTCGGTGCAATGTTTCTCGAGGGGAAATGGCAGTTGAAATAGGAAGGCGGTGGCCTTGGATGATCTTGTTCGGGTTTTATGTTGAACGTGTTCTTCATGTCTCTGCTGAGACATCCAAATCTGTTTCGCGCCTTGGGGAAACCGCTGATGTTGCCATAATCTGCAAGAATCTGGGAGAATGGCCTGTGTGTGACTGGATCGATTCCTAGTGCAGATAGCTTCTTCTTGAGCTTTGTGTTCCACAGGTTCTTGACATCATTGTCAGTTCTTCCCGGTAGTTGCTGCGCTATTATCGTCCACCTGCACCCGCAAAAATTAAAAGTTATGCATCAGTACTGATGCATCAAAGAACTCCATAAATTGATAGTGTTTCCAACAATAATGAACTATTTTTATAAATGGATTTGGATAAACTGATTCCTCGGATTTTTGTTTTCGTGCAATGGATAAACCTTTGGTCAGATGCATACCTAAGATCAGCATCATGACTTATAACACTTTTGTCTTGTTGAGACATTCAACTTTCCTCATTAACCTAACATCTGCATATATTTAGAAAGTTGTAACAATTTCGATGGATTAATTCACCTGCTTCCTATAGTAGAATGGAGTTTTATGATTAAATCTTCTTCTTCTGGGGTGAAGTTATCATCCCCTTGATCAGGCCTTTGACTTCCATTCCATCTGATCCTGCAACTCTTTCCACACCTCCTCAATCCTGCCATAAAACACGGCCGAAAAGGGATTTTTTTTCGCATTCTGGATTCAAAAGTATCGAAAACTAAGGACTCAAAATACCCGATTTCTTTGGCATGGCAGTCCAACTGTTAGCTCCTTGCTTCGTTGCATACGCAACCTCTTCCGGGTACCGGCCATCTTTCATGGCAACCTTTTTCTTCTCACAGCATGGAGGTTTCACCATTAATGCAGCGCGAAAAGAAGGCGGCGATGATAACACTACGAATGCAGACGAGGTCGAGGGCTTAAATGTTGAAGATGAGAGGAGCAAAGTGAAGAAGAAAGAAGCAAGAAAAGCATGGGGCGATCACATTTGCATGACTAAATGCATCTGCCATTCAACTGTTTGTTTGATGAAAGCTGATTTTAATTGTTTATTTATTGTGAGATCAGAAACCTTATGCTCTTGTGTGAATTGGCCTTTGGATCTGGTTCAATTTGGGTGATTATAAATTTGGTTAAATGTAGAAGGATGAAAAGCACTAAACTATGATTTAATGCAAATGATTCTTCACTTGCATGCCAAAGGAAATGACTTTGTGCATGGGTTTTTAAATGATCACAAGTTTGATGAGAGCAACTAGTATAAACTGAATTTGACTAAAATATAAGCATGGGTTAAAGTCTTAAAGAAGTGCAATTTGAGCTTAGATGAATCCACGGTTTTGACATGATTTGCAACAACATCAGTAGCTGTTGATTAAGAAAGAAAATCAGTGATATCTCATATAATCACATTATTTGCGGTCTTTCTTCCTACTCAATTGTGACAAGAGTGAGTTTCTTTATTAATTCTACATGCTTATGTATTTTTATTTAATATTTAACATTTTAAATTTGATGTGTGTTTTGTTTTCATGTTAACTATTTTAATTTAATGTATTGTTGTATAGATATGATTTTTAAAGGACTAACTATATACAACGGGCCCAAACGGTCAGATAAAAAAAATCTAAACTCGATCCGTTTGTGAAGCCGAAACCTAGTCGATATCGACCTGAATCTAGAAACCCTTAATTTCCATCGCCTCACTCGATTTCTCATCTCCATCGACCACCCGGTTTCTCATCTCCTCCTTCATTCTTCGTCCTGGGCACAAACCCGAGTCAAATTCTGAGCACCCATCAACTTTAATCCATCAGCCTACACTAGTGGAGACTTTGATTAAACGCAACGATTAAAGGCACTTCTCAAATCGATTAAAGGCGGTTCTGCCTTTAATAGAAATTGATTAAAGGCAGTTCTATTGTAGAACCGCCTTTAATGAGGATTCGAAATAGGTTTCGAGTTCGGAACCACCCTCCCAGGTCACCCATTTATTTTATAGGTGGTTCTAAAATCAATTAAAGGCGATTCTATTGTAGAATCACCTTTAATTAGGTGCCTTTATTGAATCCTTTAGCGCAATTAAATAAAACTTATTGGATTAGGGTTTTTCCTTAGTTTTTCTCCTAACTCCTTAGTTTTTGTCCCTGCAACTTTGCTCCTCTCCCTTATTTCTCCCTCCGCCATTAAGATTGTCTCCTCATCTATCTCCACCTCACCCCCGACTCTCCCTCCGCCACTGACTCTCCCTCTGCATCGTCTCACTGCCTTGCCTCACCGCCAACGTTGAAGTTCCGTTGTTCAAACACATATGATGTCGCGTGAAGCTTGTCATTTGAATGCCCCTAACACCACGTGAAGCTCTCTCGTATCATTGTATTTCCATATCTGGCTTTGCTTCAAGGCTGCCGGAAACCAGTTTTTTTGTAAACCTCAGAAATAGGTTCTGAATTTGGATCTATTTCAACCCCCAAACAAAGGTGGTTTCTGAACCGTCTTTGATTGAAATCGATCAAAGGCGGAGCCATAGAAGGTGTTTCTAAAGTGTCTTGTATTGTTCGAAAGAACCGTCTTTAATCACCCATTCCACTAGTGCTAATCTGATGATTAATCCATCACGTTTTAGATGGATCTCCACTTAACTTCAAACCGGGCCGAAGAACTTAGATTTTCGTCGGAATAGCCAATTTGATGATGGCCATAACCGGAGTTCACCACTGCCCATCGTCGTAGTCACATTTCCTTTTCTTTTCTCAATATTCTCCAATGGGCAAAATACACTTCTAATTCTAACTTTTTGGTTGAAAGCGCTAATATAACCATGCAAAATGAGAAAGTGCCAAAATAACCCTAACTTTATGACGATTTTTGCAGTTATAACCTTTTGTGTTTATTCCGGCGTTGACTGGAAAAAAAAATTAGGCGTTGATCAAATTTGAAAGGTCTAATGTACCCTCGCCCATTAAGCTGAAATTTTCCCTCAATTAACCCCTATTTATCATGTAAACGTTTATTCCTTTTTATTCAAAAACAAAAAATGGTTGTTTCTTTCTTCTTCAACCCCCGTTACCCCAACCACCGTCGTAGTTCCACCGCCCACCACCATCTTCGATCTCCACCTCCTCACCATCTTCGATCTCATATATCACCTCTCCTCCTAATTCTTCTCTCCCGCCACAATCACCATCACCTCCAATACCTTCATTTCGATCTCCAGGCCACCTCCATCGCCACCTCAAACACCTTAGGGGCGCACCATTCCAACCACACAAGATCCTATGGTCAGCGGTGGAAGGACTTCTTAGCGAGCTCTGGGCGCACCAAACAATGGATCTGGGCACACCAAATGATGGGTCGATGAGCTCGATTTTTAAATTCGAACTGGGTGTACCATTCCAGCCTCTCTTTGCTTCGCTTTGGATGAGCCCAGAGGTTTGAGGTATTGGACCTTTCATTATTGAGAGGATTTTGAAGGTTTATGAGAATTCGATCGCTTTTGTGGAGTGGTGGAGGCGGCGAGTATTTGGAGGCAGAGACCGGCGGAGAGGATGACTAGATTGCCTTGGGGGTCTTCTAGAAGGTTTTGTTGAAAGAAGAAGAAAGAAGAGATAAGAAGAGCAAGGGAAAATGTGGTTTTATATCACGGAGGGAATCTCCTTCTTTTTCATTTTTCTTTTTTTTAATAAGGGGTAAAATGATCATTTCATTAAATTCTGAGCAAACTTCCCATAGATAATTGAATTCAATGGAGGTCAGGATTAGATTTTCACATACATTAATAAGTTAGTTTAACACTTTATATTCTGCAGGGTTATATTGGTATTTTATTCCAAAAGAGGGTTATTTTAACAATTTCCTTTTTTCAACTATATCCCTGAACTTCTGCAATTTTTTTTTATAAATTATCCTTGAGAACAACGTAATTATAATAGAGAAACTTTTAAGAAAAACGGTATTTCCATAAATGTATGGACAGTCCACGGTGGTTTTTACCTTAAATTTTGTAATTTAATAAATGCGGTATATAAATTTAAAAATAAGTGGTTTGTTCATAAGTTTATGGACATGCCGTTTGTCACGAGACCCAGCATTATAATATGTTTCCCGAATTTTATATTTTTACCATCAGTACTTATGCTTTTGGTCTTATCTATCAGATTAAAACGGAACGGACTATAAAGTGTTATTATAGAGACAATTGACGGTTTAACTGAAGGCGTGACCATGGAATACATTATGCATGCACGGCCCAAAGTATTTCTTAAAGTAAGTGATATATATCATACTATATGTGTGCTAAATTAAGCATGACACAATATTTTTCAGAGAAAAAAAAACTTTTTTTTAGTAAAGAGAAAAAAAACTTTTGGAAATCGGCTTAAGAGTTTCACAGTTTTAATTTCAGTTTAAAAAAGTAATTTTCGGATTAATTTCTTCCTCCCTCATTTTTTTCCTAGTGTAAAGGCCAATGGTTCTTAATTTCTGTCAAATTAAGAATGTAGGGTTATTTTCATTCTAGCAAACATGGGGTTCATGAAAAACTTCCAACAAATATGGACAGCCTTTCCTTCCTGGAGAGCAGTAATACGACTGGATTAGGTTTTAGCGACTTTCTTCTTATTTTTTGTGAATTATCCGCAGTTTAAGCCACATTGTAAGATCAAACCAAAAACAATTTCCATATAAATAAACCCCTTCTACTTCCATCCCATTTCAAACCAGAAACAAACACCAAAACAAAAATCAAGAACACTTCAAAAAAAACCAAACAATACATTAAAAAAATGGAACAGAAGAAGCTTTTCGCCGTGTTCGCTATCTTCATCGTGGTTGTTGCAGCCGTGCAAGTCGCGAAGGTGGAAGCCGAAGATGATGAGAAGAATTTCAAGGACTGCTACACCCCTTGCTTCGACGAATGCTTCAAGAGCGGAACTGAAGGCAGCGGCTATACTTACTGCGAGATGAAATGTGATGGCAAGTGTGCGGCTAGTAAAATTAAAGCATCCGTCAGTGACATCATTACTTGAATTTCTCAGTCGATTTGGTTTCTGATACCGTTTTAGTGTGACAGCCCAATTGTGTTTCCTTTGATCTCTTTCGTTTTCCAAATTATCATATACTAGGCATGCGATTGTGTAATTGAAATAAAAATATATTCTTCACGTTCAATCGAAGGTTCAAAATACTAATTTTGTCTTTTGAAGTTTAGTGTTTTTGTATGTATTTGATAGAGTTTAGAGTTCTTTATTTATTAAGTTAGAACGTCAATACATGGCACCTAGAGTACAGAGTCGTGTATTGGTGTATAATTTACGGTGGTTATCAATAAAGCACCGTCAAATGATATGAAACATGGCGGTTGCTTAAAACTGCCGTTTGATCTGATATCGAAACATATATTGGACACTGCTTGCGATTTCGGAAGTTGAAAGATCCGCGTTGAAATTTGAAATGAAGGATATGCACATTTATAGCAACACGTGCAACCAGAGATATATCCGGCACTGCTGGCGATATCGGAAGTTAAAAGATCCACGCTAAAATTTGAAACGTTGGGTGCTATGCACATTTATAGTAACGCGTACAGCCAGGGATTAAGTTTCCAAGGGTTGTGTTTCATATTCTTAGGTGGAATATGAAACAACTTCCTTTGAGTAATGATAACCATTCATCCCATATTCCATATGAATTTAAGCAATTCATCCAACTCTAATCACCCCACTCTATTCACCTATATAAACTCGCGAATAATACACCAATAATTGAGGTCTAGAGACACCGTCTAACAATGTTCCTAAGGAGCTTGTTGTTAATATTCTGGGCGAGTTGCGTTAAGTTCATTCACAGAACTCCATTGTGTAAAACAACGATTGCGTTTATTAATTTTTTTGCATAATGTAGTGCAAGAAGTTTTACGAGGTTACAAACGAAAACTTCATTCATCGAAAAATATCGTTGGAAGAATTTCTGGTTGTTCAATGGCATGATGAGAACAGTCAAGTTTCATACTTTCTCGATAGATGCATATGGTGCAAAAATCTAGAAACATTGTGCAGAAATGGAGTGATAAGTATGCATGTGTTAGATTTCTAAATTGAATTCATGATTAGCCAAACAATTTGATGATGCGGGAATATATTTTTGGTAACTTATATGTTATTCTTCTATTTTAATCTTTTTTAGGTTGATTATTTTGGAGGGAGTAATCCAATCAATGCCTTTGATTAAATGCCTAGAAGGAGCTGCAAAATCAGGACATGAAGAAGTTTCTTACACGTTAGCGATAATTTCACTCTTTATGGAAGGTGAACAAAAGAAAAGAGGAGTGAAATCAATTATGGTTATTAAGAATTGGGATTGAAGAAGAGAAAGCTAAATGATTGTCGTGAACGCTTGATCAGCATATTGGAGACGATTTGGATTCTAATTACAAACTTCATAAATCAACCTCGACCAACTTTTTGTACTGAAAATCACACAAGGAGAAGAAGTGGTTGGGATAATGAATGAGAGGAAGATGATGATTGTGCTGGGTGCTCTTGTGATGTAGAAATCGCCTCCATTTATGATATTTTGTCTCTAATTAACCACTAGTTATATGTTCAAACAGATGTACTTGTGTGTGAGTTTTGAAAAATGATTTTATTATTAGATTGTTTTATATAATTGAATCTGGATGGAAAAAACAATAATATTATTTAGTGTAACGGAATCTTTCGAATAGGTTTCGGACCTCAGAAGCTATGAAATGTAACATATATGGTCATGTCTGATCGATCTTTTGATATCGGAAGTACATTTGGAGCCCTTTTTTATGTGATCAGTTAATAAATCCATCCTTCACAAAGTGAAATCCAAAATTATGTACGAGAACATACCACTGATAGGTTCATATCCGATGATTTTTTCTGAAATCGGAACCAAATGAAGCTTCTTCTCTTTTTCATTAATTAATTTACAATTCTATCTTACGCAAATGAAACGTGAATTGTTGAACGATTTCGGAAGTCCATTAGAGTAAATTCTCTGTTCAAGTCCGATTGAACTTCTAAGTTCGAAATTGAGTAAAAAAATATTGTATCAAAGCAAATTCTTTGGAAATACAAAGTAGAAGGATTCTAACAAAGTTTTAGTGACAGACCATCAAATTGAACGACAAATTATTAGTTAGGTTTGAAAGAAAATGTTTGGAAAAGATCATCCACAAGACATTGCTTTAATTGGAGTATGTAGAATGTGCATTTTAATACTATTATGTATACAATCTTTATGTAGAAATCATAATAAAATTGGTCTCTTTTAAGTGTTACACTTTGAGCATTCATATCTCATTCACAATCAAATTGGTCTTCTTAGTGATCTTCTTATTTTGAAAGTATAGGGAAATCAGCTTCTCTTTCTATTCAAAAATAATTTCTCTTTTTATCACTTTACTAAACACTAAAAAATCCATCGTTTTTAAGCAAAATAGTACTGTATATGTAAAACAGTTATAAACCCTGAGAAACACACCCTATAACTCAATTCTCATTATATTTTGACTTTAAGAAATATTACCAACACCACCAAGATTCAATTACAAGAAAAATAGGCATTTGATTTCAATGATATGAAACCCTTGTCAAGTCCATAGAATAATCAAATTACTATAGGTTGAACCCTCCTTCATTAGCAAAGTATAAGCGTTTGGACAAAAAACTTCCAACAAAATTGGATGGAGTTCCTTGTTTGAAGTACTAATTAGTGGATCCGAACATAGGCGGCTTCCTTTTAATGGTCTGTGCATAACCATCAAGAATTCTCCGTGGTTTGTGCCCTAGTATAAGGTCAACCCAATCAGGAAGAAACATAAAACCCTATAAATAAACCCCCTCCAACATCCATCACAACCATCCCTGAAGGAAGAATCAGAAAAACTCAAAAACAA
>JAULKJ010000010.1:1999542-2009919 GCA_032355405.1 Rubia balearica
TTTTAGAAGTACAATATCATCAATGTTTTAGACCAACTTTTTTTAGGCCCTAACAGTATTTAAACTGTATTTTTTGGCTGTATCAATATTTGTTCACTAACTATACCCTAGCATTTCATATTTTACTTTTAGGCCATGAAGTGGGTCCATTGAAAACTAATTTTGCAGGGTAGTTTAGTCATTTTTTTATTTTTCCTTTTTCTATGATGAATGCATTGGGGTGGATTGTCGTTGTCGGATTTGTCGTCAGTAACTGCTGGTTTGTGGATCAATTTTCACTGCCAAAACGTTGCCGAAATTTCAATGAATTTTTCCAGCATTCGACCGTTATTTTGGTGATGACGTAGCTAACATGAGGAACGTTGTACTCTCTCCGTTCCTCCAATTATGACCCCCTTTTTATCACATTTTTTCAACCCATATTTGACCATCAATAACTTTGGTTCCTTATAATAACGGATTATAAAATTTTACTTTTTAGAAACTACATGTTACCGAGAATCCAAAAACATCTCACGTGATATATGTTATTTAATACAACAAAAGTTATAAATGGTCAAACATGCCATGAAAAAAACTGTGGTCAAAGGGAGCCATAATTAGAGGACCGGAGGGAGCATTCTTTTGCAAACGGATACTCCACGCTATATATATATATATATTCATCATCGTGATCATCGATGGGTGGTTTTTTCTTGTTAATGGTGATGGTTACATATTTATGGTGGGATGAAGGTAGGTGAGAGGTTGACGCAGTCGGAGTATCAAAAGAGATCCGCAAGCACGAATCTCTAAAGAACAATCAAAAGTTACAGGCACAAACCCTATGTTTTGGTTCAAGAGTCTCTCAGAGAGAAAATATTCTCGAAAATATTATTATGAGAGATTAAAAAATCTGAATAGCACAAGAGGTCTTTAAATAATATAATGAAACACTGAAATGATAAAAAAATAAATTTAAAATAAAACAAAAACCCCAAAACACGGTAAAAACAGTAAATTGCCATTTTGAAACCTTAAATGAGCTCAAATGACCAAAAAGTTATACTCGAAATCGTATCAAACTTTTGCAGCAATCCATCATTTCTTCAATTTTCGCCGTCATTCGCACTGCATTAGATTAGAGGTGGTTGTTATAGTGGGGGGTCAATTTTTTTAGAGTATGGGTGACTTTTGTGTGGTATATGTGTGGATGCGTTGGAGTATTGGAGATGGTGGTGTCTAATGGATTGAGAGGGTAGTGCCAGAGCTGTTGGGAAAGAAGAAGAAATACAAACAAAAAAATGAAAGGATGAGGAGAAATGACTTAATTGCCCCAAGAAGTGACAAAATATAATATCCGTGTTTAAAATACCAATCCAATCACTCCAGTACCCAGATCAAGTTTCTCCTAAATCCAAATACCAAATATAAGAGGGTCAATGTTAACAGATTAGAGGGAGTACAAGAACTTATTAAATTTATTGTAACATGTATCTTTCAAATATTAATTTTTTATATAAATTTTAGTTATATATTTAAAGACATTAGTTTATTTATTTATTTTGAAAATAAAGACATTAATATTTAAACTTGTATCTTTGAAGAAATTCAAACACTGCTACAAAATAAGAGTAATGTAACACTTCCCTTACAACACTTATTAAAAATGTGACAATAGTTTATAAAGTGTAACTTAAACATTTGAAAAGTGTTACATAAATATTGAAAAGTTTTACCTAAATTTTAAAAAGTGTTACGTTAGATCTAATGTAATATCACCTAAGGTAAAACATGTAAAAGTGTTACTTGGGTGCAACTGTAACACTTTAAACCTATTGTAATACTTTTGCAAGTATTACCTTAGGTGATATTACATTAGATGTAATGTAACACTTTTTAAAATTTAGGTAACACTTTTCAATATTTATGTAACACTTTTCAATATTTATGTAACACTTTTCAAATGTTTAAGTAATACTTTATAAGTTATTGTAACATTTTTATTAAGTGTTGGAAGGAAAATGTTACGATAGCTCTAATTTGTAGTACTGAAAGTAGAAGATTAAAATCTTATTCAAATGCTAAAGAAAAATGGGTAGTGGGTGGGTGGGTGGGAGAGAATTATGAAACCTATGAATAGCAAATTGGGTCAGTGGTTAATCCATCATCTCTATAATAGAGAGATTCATAGTTCAAGTCATACATTTGTCAATAATTGTGAATTTTAGAGAAATTTCTTGATAAGATTACCTGACGTTGTGGTTAGAGCAATTCCTTAATAAAAATTATCCGACGTTGTGGTTTTCCAACCTGGAGGTGGTTGATAAAGGTGTGATCGTGATGGTTTCAGTTTCAGGTGGTGGTGGTGCAACGATTAGGTGTTCTAAGGAGTGTGTCCCTAGTTATTCAAAGGATGTAGTTTCAATCTTCAATAGATTTCAATATATTTAATGTGATGCCTCCTATTTTAATCATAAGTTGAATGTTTGTATGTAATTTAGTTATTTGTACATGATCTTACCTTTAAAAAATACTCCCTTTGTCCCAGACTAAATTGCATAGAATTTTTTCACGGTCTTCGAGAAATTTGTTTGACTTCTAATATATTTGACTACGTATAATAACAAAAAATAAAAAGTTAATATTAAGAAACTACTTATTACGATGAATCCAACAATATCACATATGAAAATATTATTGTTTATATATTATCTATTCAAATATGTGATCAAAATTTGATAGTGTTTGTTAGAATAAGTCAGATTCCTGACTAGATTAGGATAAGCATGATGACTAGATTAGATTCATTTCCTTATTTTACCTCTATTGTAATCTCTTTATATATTCAGTTTATGAATACAAAATCATTCACGGGAAATCACTTTATCATGGTATCAGGGCCTTTTCTGATCCAAACCCTTAAACCCTAATCTCTTTTTATTTTCGGCCGCCTCCTTTTTTTTTTCGGGCTGCAGCTCAACATCTCTCCCCCTTATTCGATTGAAAATCCGGCTCCCCTCTCCCTCATCATGGATGATGAAAAACTCTCCTAAAACACTCTGCTTCACATGATGCACATTAAATTCACAGATCTAATTATCTTCTCTGGAAGCGTCAAGCTGGTTATGCTCTTCATCCTCAAGGTCTGTATGGTTTCATCGATGGCACCAATCCATGTCCAACTCTTCCACCTCTGCTGATGGACGGCCCTGCCCTATCCTTAGCCGCCAGATTCTCTACTCCTCCTGGTGGTAGTAAGGTTGATCCCAAGATTGCTTATCAGAAAGCAAAAGATGAATATGATCAATGAGTTGTTGAAGATCAACGCATCTGTAGTCTGATGTTTTCTTCTCTCACCGTTGAAGTTCTCTTGGAACTCCTAGATTGCGCCACCTCCAAGGAGATCTAGCATAATCTCGCCCTCATTTATCAGAACAACAGTGCCTCCATCATTCTTTGTCTTCACGCAGATGCGCATGATAATCTCGCCCTCATTTATTAGAACAACAATGCCTCCACCATTCTTCGTCTTCGCGCAGATGCGCATGATATTCATAAAAATGGTACAGTTCATGAACTTCATCTCAAGTTTAAAGATATTTTTGAACAATTATAGATTATGGGCAACCCTGTTTCGAATCTTGATCATATTGTATGGTTCTTGACTGCTCTTGGCCCTGAATATAAGGATTTTTCTACCCCTTTAATTAATGTTATCCTTACTCCGTTGTATGTGGTGTTCTTGCCCGTGCCAAAAACCACGAGGTGCTTTTACAAAATTAACGGGGACATTCAGGACCAACCGCTGGACCAGTGGCATTTCAGATTTGCGACGAACCCTAAGCCGGTACGCACCGACTAGAGGCGGCTGCTCATTGCCTTCAAGCGCCGCCAAGGCGGCCGTTTCATGGGTCGGCGTGGTGGCTGGCAACCCTGGTCAGGCTCCAGTTCCTCGTTGTGGGTGTTCGCATTGCACCTAGTGTAGACGGCTCGGTCTTTATGCTGCAACGTGTTATCAGATATAGGCCAAGGCACGTCATTCTGACACCACACATCTGGCAGAATATTACTCTATTTCTTAGTAGTCGGAGCTATCCTCCAGAGTGTTAGATTGGTATATTGATTTGGAAGCAACCAGTCACATGGCGTCTTCTGTTTCAGGTCTACACAGCATCACTCTGTATAATGGTAAATCTCAAGTTTATGTTGGTATGGTGCTCCTATTATGATTTCACATATTGGTCATTCTAAAGTTTCTGAGAATGTAAGATTATTTGATGTTCTGGTTGTGCCTGAAATTACTAAGAAATTATCATCCATTAGTAAGTTAACTAGAGATATGGATATATTGATTACATTTGATGATCAAAACTTTATGATTCAGAACAAGTAACCAGGGCCATAGTGGGTCGGGGGCACAGTGAGGATGGACTTTATGTCTTAGACCAGGGAGAGGCAGAACTCATTTCAATTTCACAACAGAATAAGAGTCGAGCTTCGTATGAGCTATGGCATGCAAACCTAGGTCATGTACCTAGTGCAATTATTTCTAGTTTGAAAAATCTGGATTGCTTTCAGTTTCCTCTTTGTTGCCCAAACCGCATACCTGCGCCCCTTGTGTTATGGCGAAAGGTCAACAGTTGGCTTTTGTTGAGAACCCTAAACGTGCTGAGCATGTTCTTGATTTAGTGCATTGTGATTTGTGGGGGCCTTCCCGATTTTATCAGGAAATGGTTTTGCATATTATGCTTTATTTGTGGACGATTTTTCTAAATTTACCTGGTTATATCCAATTCGTTGCAAATCGTATTTTGTTGACACTTACATGCAGTTTGAGGTGTTTGTTGAAAACTATTTTTCTTCAAAAATTAAGGTTTTTCAGAGTGATGGTGGCATTGAATTTCTTAACACTCGCCTTCGTTCCCATTTTGTGGCGAAAGGGATACATCATCAGGTTTCCTGTCTATCTACTCTAGAGCAAAACAGGTGTGCAGAACGCAAACATTGCCATATGGTGGAAATAGGCCTTACAATGTTTCACTCACATCTACTGATATTACGTTGGGATGATGCGTGCATGACGTCTGTCTACATTATCAACCGTCTACCCACTCCAGTCTTACAGGTTTCTACACCTTATGGTCTTCTTTAAACATTCCTTATATTTTCCTTGGGTATAGTTCCTAATACAAGGGTTTCAGGTGCCTCAATCCATCTACTGGCAAGGTTCACGCTACTTGGCATGCTCACTTTAATGAGACTTATTTTTTGTTTTCTCCGTCTACAGATTCAGGGACTGGTTCTCCTTATTCAGTGTTGGATGTTTCTGCATTTATTGACCATGAGTATGAGTCGGTGCCACTAGCATCTCCAACTGTGCCACCACCATCGCCGCTATGCACCATTTTTTTTCTGATGACTCGGATCCGATACCAGCCACATCTCCCATTGGCAGCCTCGTCGGCCGGATTTCACCGTCGATCAGCCCGACAATATCATCCCGGTCGTCTAACTCAATTCCTTCTCAGGCAGCTTCTTCGATGGCCTCACCTACACCACCTTTGACATGACCCTCCAGGATGGTCACTCATTCTTCGACTGGTGCTATTCAACCTCATGATTATTCATATATTCATGCTCATGGTATTCTAGCAGTTTTTCTTGCTCAGAAGGAGCTGACTGTTATCGTCCTGCCCTTCAGGATCCTTCTTGGGTTTTTTCCATGGATGAGGAGATTGCAGCCCTTCGTTGTCAGCATACATGGGATCTTGTTCTGTGCCCATCAGATGTCAACATTGTTGGCTCCAAATAGGTTTATTGACTGAAGTTCAGACCAGGTGGTGCAATGGATTGCTATAAGGCACTCTTAGTGGCACATGGTTTCTCTCAGATTCCTGGTTTTGACTTTGACCACACCTTCAGTCCCATGATCAAAGCCTCTACAGTCCGGACAGTTCTTTCCATTGCCACCATGCGAGCTTGGTCTCTTTATCAGTTGGACGTTAAGAATGCCTTTCTTAACGGCATACTAGATTCTCCAAATTATATGGCGCAACTGGTTGGCTACAAGGATCCTGTTCATCCAGACTATTTTTCTGAAGCAGGCTTCTCGGGCATGGTTTCAGCGATTCAGCACATATTTATCTCAGGTTTTTGTTGTAGTTCTGCTGATACGTCATTATTTGTGCTGTCTCGAGGTTCTTCGCTGATCTACCTGCTTGTATATGTCGATGATATCATTTTGACCGGGAATGATTCTACCCTTATTCGATAGTTTATTGATCGTACCCATTAGGATTTTTTCATTAGGGGTCTTGGTGTGTTACATTACTTTCTTGGCCTAGAGGTTATGCCTACTGTCTCGGGATTTCTTCTAGGTCAAGCAAAGTATGCTCAGGATATTCTCTACTCCATTTCTGCCTAATTCCCAACTCCATAGTAGTACACGTTCTCAATTCAAGAATTTGATGCTCTATCAATCTCTGATTGGAGCACTCCAGTATCTGACCATTACCAGTTCAGACTTAGCCTTTGCGGTTAATTCTGCTAACCAGTATCTTCAGGACCCTCGAGATGATTTTTTTGGCTGTGACTAGGATTCTACGCTATGTTCAAGGGACTTTGCATTTTGGGCTCAGCTTTCGAGCTATTTTTTTCTCCTGAGGTATTGGGTTATTTAGATGATAATTGGGCCAGGTGTCTGGAGACTCGGTGATCTACTTATGGATATTTATCTTTTTAGGCGGTAATTTGATTTAGAGTGCGAAGAAATAAACCAGAGTTTCTCACTCTAGCACAGAGTCAGAGTATCGGACTCTGGCCAATACTACTTCTGAGGTAGTTTGGATGACTCATCTGCTACATGATCTTCATTTTCCTTTGTCAGGTGCATCTCTTCTGCTTCATGAAAACAACAACGCGATCTTCTTGGCTCAGAATCCAGTGACTCACAAGCGGGCGAAGCACATCGACATTGATTATCATTTTTCGGGAGTTAGGCTTTTCTGGCAAGCTGTGTGTTGCTCCTACTTCTCTCCAGGTAGCGGATATTTTCACCAAGGATCTCTCTCGTCCGTTGTTTGAATTCTTCAGATCCAAGTTTTGCGTCTCTGAGAATCCAACTATTCGCTTGAGGAGGTGTTAAATAAGTCAGATTGCTGACTAATTAGGATAAGAATTATGATTATATTAGAGTTTTTTCCTTATTTTACCTCTATTGTAATCTCTTTGTATATTCAGTCATTTACGAGAAATCATTTTATGAGTGCTAACTGTCAAATTACAGTTTAGTTTGGGACAGAGAGAGTATTAAACCTATCACAATAGTGAAGTGGGAGGAAAACTCGAGTGAGTAGGTTAAAGCATGGAGGATATTCTTGTCATTAAATTTGGAGGAGCTAGATGTAATTTAGTGATGGTATTTACATTTACTCCTCCATTTAGTTTTCTTTACTTTCCTCGGCCGGGAAACACGCACCTTCACACTCTACTGTGTGCCACACAAGCCATGGTAGCGATCTCTCTGTACAAAGGGAACCTCCGCAAAGCTTCCGACGCGCCACGCCAATGGCTGATGCCTACGCGCCAAATCACCGTCAAAGATTTCCGGTCCCTTCTCCGGCGCCGCTCTCGCGCCCTCTCCCGCCTCCCCAACCCCAACCCCAACCCTACCACCAATGGAATTGAGAACTCGATCAATAATCGACCTCCAGATGTCGCGAAGAAAGATGAAAAAGAGGGCGGAAATGCGGGCGGCGGAGATTGCTCGAAGAAAATTGAACTGGATGTTGAGCCCAAGGCGAAGCCAGATAATGTGGTGGAGGCTAAGGAAGAAGAGAGAGTGGTGGAGGAATCGGCGAACCCTAACTCTCAGGTATTTCGAAACATTTATTGACTTAATTTAGTTTGGCTTAATGTTTTGATATTTTTAGATTCTATATTTGCGTCTGTACGCTGTGTTACAAATGTGATCAATTATTAGTTATGTGATCGAATTTTGCAGACGATCGACAAAGGGGTCGAAGAAAGTAGTGATCCAGTAAGAAAAAAGGAGGTTGAGGAAAAGCTGAATGCTTTGAAAGTGAAGAAGCATAGTTTGGTACAAGTACTGAAAATGGTAGATTTCCACAATATTCTGAATCTGTGAAATGAACTGCTTAACATGGATTCTATTGAGTTTGTGCTTGCAATGCTGAACAGATACAGAATGCGGAGGAAGAGCTCAAGAGACGAAACAGTACCCAGGGGGCAACCGGTCGGCCAAATGTATCTCTTCAAGTGGATATCCCGAATGATTCTGGTTCAATTACGAGGTTAAACACTCCCAGAGTGCGTTCAGATGGAAACCATGGAACTACTGGTGCTGAGGTCGAAGGAGGAGTACCTGATGGCTTGGTGAACCATAATTCTGATGCTCGACATTTGGTTCGTATGAGCAGTACCTCCCCATCCCCGTCTTCAGATTCTCAGCTCAAGAAACCTGCTTATAATTCGGTAAGTTGTTGGTGCTGGTTTATGTTCATTCGTATGACTCATGTGCCTTTCTATGTAGTGGACTGCTGTTTTCTTGTATGAGTAGTTATTTGAGTCTAGTAGGCAAATGGTCATCCCGACTCGTGAGTGGTATAACTTACAATTGCGGTTTAAATGTTAATAATTAAATTTAAAGCCTTGGCTTTTATCCCCTGGTGTAAGGTCGATAGTTTCTTAGGGGGAAATTATGTCCAGGATGTTAGGGTGTGCATGGAAATTTCAACTGAGGCAGATTGATTCTGTGTCTTAGTTCTTTTTTTTGTTGCAGTTTGTTTGCTTCTTGAAGTTACCGAGAAAATAAAACATTAAAGGATGAACATTTGGGGTGCTGGTAAAGTATCAGATATTGGGGAACTTGATTGCATATGTTAAGAGAACGTGGGTTCCATTGCTCATATTGTCCGTCTATCGTAAGATGTAATTATTGATTAGAGCTTAGAATCAGAACTACCTTCTCTTACGCCCAATGTTTGACTGCATTAATGTCCCTGCTTAGTCTGTAATGAGACATTTACTGTTAATGATGCTAGTAGTATCTCAGTTGTTCATTTCTTTTTTCTATGCTACTAAGTGTATCTATTTTACATGTAAAATTTAAAGAATGTCTTCAAAGAAATACAGAACTTATAAATGATCAGAGATTCAAGATTGTAGATTATTGGGGCTAAAAGATCAGGGTTGTCTGGTGACCTTTCCCTAATTAAAACACCTTTTTTATTGGACTAGAAAAGTAGAAAGCCTGAATTTCCTTTCGATTCGATGCTAACAGTGGTGTAAATGAACTAGATTCTGAGTTTTATGAGATCATCACATCCTGTTTAACCCCTGATGACCTTAGCATAGGAGGTAAGTTTCATTCACATTTCATTTTCTTGTAAGCAGGTTCCGCTTCCTGGAAGGACAGCGGTAGGGGTCTCAGCCAGTCCATCACGCTTCGCACCCAATGGTCCGCTGGGGCATACATCAAGCCTACCAACCGTATCAGTATCAGGAACAAACTACGTCCCCTCCTCTCCATCTCCTGCCGCGTCTGGTGGAACTTCAGTTTTTCGTGAAAACAGGATGACTAGTCCTTGGAACTAGTAGCCGACAGGTACAAGATATAATCCGCTATGTTGGCTTCGAGTTCCTTTAGCCTAATGCCATCTTCTAAATAATGTGAAAACGGGTAGAGAGACGCTATTGTTTATAGTTATTCTTGGACTCGAGAATTAGGGTCGGCTCTACAACTGTTATAGGCGACGCCATACAGTGATTGTACAATGAGGAAGTGTGTTTTGTTTGTACTTGTGTATGATCTTGTGCTAGTAATATGGGGTACGAAGTTATGAACTATTTGCTCATCGTGTATTTTGATTCATTGTGTGCCTAGGATTTCATCATTCTGCAACTACGAAACATTTTGGGAGAATTTTCTTCAAATATGACCACTTTGACTGAAATTGTGAAAAGAATGACATAAAACTGCCAACCACTCAATTCTCCTATCTTTGGGATCTAATCTTCAACTCACTTTTTTAGTTGTCTGTGTCTTTGGGATGACGTACTCTTACGCCGACACTCCTAAATTGGTACTTGGCATGATCCTGTAAACTACTGGTGTGATGCAATTCGGGTTCGAATCCCTCATTTTTTTAATTACTCCTTCAGTTTTACTACTATTGGCCAATTAATTTTTTCACGTTTTCAATAATCATATTTGACCGTCAATATCTGTAGTTATATATGCCAAATTTGTATAAAAAATTGATATTTAGAAAATAAATGTTAAGATGAATCTAATATCTCACGTGATTATTTTTATTATATACATATATAAACTTATTAATGATCAAACTTTACTGAATTTGACTTTGAAAAAAT
>JAULKJ010000010.1:2023625-2038661 GCA_032355405.1 Rubia balearica
GTCGACGTAGTTTCTAAATATTAAATTTTAATGTACCATTAACATCCGTAATTAAAGTTATTAATGGTCAAACATGGTCTGGGAAAGTTGACTAAAAAGTGTGCAGCTTGAACTGGGACGGAGGGAGTACTATTTCCGTCCAGGATAAAGTTCCTAATTTTCGATGAACTTTCTCAAATTATGTTTGACAATAATTTCAACTAGTATATACTTCCTCCGTCCCAGAATAAATGACACCATTTTTTGTCAACTTTCTCAAACTATGTTTGACCATAAATTTAATTAGTATATAGACTTCAATATCATCATGTGAGATATTGTTACTCCCATATTTACGTAATTTCTAAATATCAAATTTTAATTAACCATTAACATCTGTAATTAAAGTTATTGATGGTCAAAAATAATTTGAGAAAATTGGAAAAAAGTGTCATTTATTCTGGAACGGAGGGAGTATGTTACAGTATCAGCATGCACTGGCAGATTTTAGAATATATATTTATTGGAGGCACGTTAATAATTTATGTATATTAAAAATTACAGGGTAAAATATATTAATGAAACTTAAATCATACTTTAAGCAATATAATTTTAAAATATTTTTTAATATGTTTAATATTTCGATAGTTTGTTAACGATTTTTTTAGGAATTCAATAAGATATAATTTTCCGATAAATGCAACAAAAAAATCATGAATTGAACAAGAAATATTTCATTCTATTGCACATGATTAGTACATTATTAAGTGGTACAGTGTATATTTAGATTGTTCCTATCAACAATTTCTTGCAAATTATCCTGAGAACAATCAATTAAAACAAGAAAGGTGCAAACCTTCTCTTAAAGAAAGTAATCATGTGAATATTTTATTTTATGATGGTGAATAAATAGAAGGATAACGTGCCAAATTTTTATATTTATAAGTATACAAAAAATTGTTTTGTAGTTGTAAACAAAATAAAGAGAAAAAACTTAATACTTATACTTATATCAAATCTAAAATTTATGATATTGATTGAAATGGGCAAGTGAAAAGTTGTACAATTAATAAATTTATTTAATGTTGCCGGAAATTCATCTATAATTATTCAAAACACATGTACAATTAAAATTTTAAAATATATAAAAATTTACAAGTATTAAGCATTAAAGGTGGGATCAATGGGGGCACGTGCCCCCAGTGCTCCAACCCTAGATCTGTCATTGGCGGCGGAGATGAATCTGGTCGGAGAAGAGGACTGGCTAGTGGAGACGAAGCGAAGGGAGAAGAGGACCACTGGCTGGCCGGGAATTTTTCCGGTGAAGAGGATTACTGACTGATGGAAGTTGGCCGAGGTTGCCGAAAATTGATCGACAGATGCCTGGAATGGAGATAGAGGGTGGCGGCCGGAAAAAAAAAATTCTGATTCACACTGAAGATAATAATTAGACTACAAGGTAGACAAGTCCTAATATAACTCTGGCCTGATCAAGAAGAATAAAATTTTATCTAATCATCTACTTGACTTATTCTAACATTAAAAATCAAGAGAAAGACTCATAAGAGACCGTCTCACCATAACTTATGGTGAGACAAGGTACAAACTAAAGTTTTACAAATTACACAAAATACCCCGTGTCATTCTCATCTTTAAATAATTTTATTTAAACCCCCTGTCTCACCATAAAATTATGTGAGACCGTCTCACCCAAGTCTTTGTAATAATATAATTATGACTAATTATTAGTCACACGTGTTATATTATCATGGATAAGCAGTGTAATTATTATTCACTACTATTCTTATTAATAAAATTCCAGGAATAAATAGCTAAACATTGGAGTTCATTCCAAATATTAACTTCTCTATAAATATTTTTCTATGGTCAACATAATAAGATCCTGTTGATTTATCAGAAATATAACAAATTAGTTGATAACAATAAACTTACATCGCAATTTTTATTTTTATTTTTTGAGAAATCCATTCAAGCATAGGTCATCACATATCAAAACCATGCATTTAGACACAATTGATTTAACTGAACGAGCGTTAATTAATCAAGACTATTCATTTCATATAATAAAGGTTGACAAAGTTGTTACATTGCTGACTCCAACTTTCTTCCGTTTTTGGCCCTTGAGGATAGAACTGGTGAATAAGGTTCCACCGGTAGAAGTCTCTATTTGTGATCTCTTGATTCGCGTCCGACCTGCAAGACAATGCCCCCGGTATCCGGGGATAAACACTCCGATTCTTAAGTTAGTATAAGCGTTTCGTAAGTGTGTATTGAATGAATAAAGGCTTACCAGGCCTGTGTATTTATAGAGGAGGAGAACCCGATCTCTAATGGGATTAGAACTCCTTTCCTTATTTGTTAAGTATAGTAATTCGAGTACAATTGGTAACTCGAGATAGCTTCCTTGTAGGAATCAATAATATCCTTAATTAGGAATGGATCACGCGTCCCTTTATGGGCCTTGAGTTGGACTTTAGACAATACCCTAAGCTCGAAACTCGTGGGCCTCGAAGGGTCGTGGCCCAGGTATCATCACCAGATGCTCCTTGTATTTTATCTAATCTAACGACCAAGGAAGCTGTGAAAATTAGTGTACTCTCCACTTGATGGGCAAAGCTGTTGTGGCATACTCATAAGTTTTGTTTTTGTAGGATTTCGAGAATGGTACAGGGTGGATTTTTAAATGAAGAGTCCTCTAATATACCAGTTGAAGAAGCAATTATCATTAAAATGCATGTTGGGAATTAATTTTTTAATTAATCAAACCATTAACTTCGTAGTAGTTTTTAATTTTTCTGAAAATTTTAAAATTTAGGATTCCTAAGTGCATATATGTACAATAATTGTAAGTTAACGTGCATGATATGTGCAAGAACCATAATTTAACGTGCATGATGCACGCAAATAATATCTAGGTTTACCAATTCAAACGATTGTCAGAGAAATTTATCGAAAGTTACATTTTTGCTCTCTCTTCTTCGGCCGTGTTATAAACATTACTTTTTATTGGAAAACAATAGTTAAGATAGAAGTAATTTTGTGGATAATTAAGTTATAAACTAAAATAAAAATAAAATAAAAATAAGTGGATGGAAATAAGAATAAGTTTAGACAAATGTATAAAAATGATAAATTAAGCATCATAGTTGTAGTGAGATATCTACTAGAAATTTATGATAGTTATATTAATTTTAGAGGACAAATTCATTATTTCTTATTTGATGTGAATATGGCGGCTACGAAGTGTATATTGGACATCTGTATAGAAGACAAATTCATTATTTAATTTATTTCTTATCCGATGTGAATAATCAAGGCGGCTATGAAGTGTATACTATGTACAGTGTCCACGTGAGAAAGTGGTGATCCATATCTTCTCATATTGGGGCAAAATATTCCTCATTTTCCTAAAAGTATAATACTCCCTCCGTTTATTGGATGTGACATACTTTCTTTTTTTGGTTATTTTTGTAAATTTTACACACTTTTCTTTTATAACAAGATTCTTTCAATTTCATCCACTCATTTTACTTTTCCTTTTCTAAATTCAATTTCATTCACTCATTTCATTCACCTAAATCGAAGCACCTAAATCTATGGTGCCACATGCAACGAAAGTTGAGATCATCTTTAAAAGAAAATCCTCTACAACTTACCTAAATTCTTTCATACGTATATTTTGAAGAGTTCGTCTCTTGAAAAACGGTATTTCCTCAAGTAATGGAAAGAACAATATTTAAACTGTATATTTGAAAAAAAATCAAGATAAATTTTTTGGATTGTATTAATCGGGTCATAAATTTATAACTATTGCACATTGCATAGTAAATTTTTAATATTACAACTAATTTTTTTTAACTTTCTATAATTCAAATTCAACCCTGTCTTTCCATATGCCTTGTGGTCTTTTCCAAGGCTTTGCCTATTCTGAATGCTCTGAAAAATAGGCAAAATTTTGGAAAAGACCGTCTTTCCATAGACATGTGAAAAGATAGGGTTGAATATGAAGTAAAGAAAGGTAGAGGGTTTTAGTTGCAAAATTAAAATTTTATTATGCAATGGGCAGTAGTTATAAGTTTAGGACCCGATTAATACAATCCGATAATTTTATCTTGATTTATTCTAATTTACAGATTAAACTTTAGCCTTTTCATAACTTATGAAAATACCGTATTTCAAGAGACGGATTCCGTATTTCAAGAGGCGGACTCCTGAAAATAATCAAAAACTGAATAAATGAAGAATGAGATGGTAAAAAAGGCTAGACAATAAATTCAAATCTTAAAGGAAGGTCCATGTATAATTTTGAAAAAAAAAGTAAATTCCTTTGATAGATCATCTCTTCTCTCAAATATCTGACCTTATAATTAATACGTCAGCCATGATATAATATCATAATTCCAGAGTCTAGCATATTATTCAATAATTCTTTCTCTCTTCTTCTATTTTAAATTATAAGTCAAATAAATCATACCCATGCATGCATGAAAATCACCTATAAATTCGTCCCGATCGGACAGTACCAAACAACTCCTTAACTAAACCTACATATTCAAACTATATTTTACGTCTCGATCTATGGCTTCCAACAGGGTTCCCATGTTTGTGTTCGTGACATTTTTGTCACTATTTTCTTCGCCATTGCCTTCATTAGCCGTAGACCCGACTCCGTTGCAGGATTTCTGCATCGCGGATATGAATTCCGGTCTCTTCCTCAACGGATTTCCTTGCAAAAATCCGGCAGAAGCATCATCCAAGGACTTCTTCTTCGAAGGATTGGTGAAAAACGGAAGGGTATTCGATACCCTGAATGTGAACTTAACTCAGGTAAATGTCTTTACATTTCCGGCCTTAAACACCCTTGGAATGTCCATGAACCGCGTCCAGTTTCTTCCCGGAGGGCTCAACCCGCCCCACATCCACCCTCGTTCCTCCGAGTTGTCCTTGGTCGTGGAAGGCGAAATTTTCGCAGGTTGATTGAATTGCTCTTACCTTTAATACATTTTACTACTCCCTCCATCCCTGCTTAAATTGCATACTAATCATTATCACGCTGTTCAAGAAACATGTTTGACTACTAATATGCTTACCCATGTATAATAACGTCAAATAAAAAGTTGATATTCTGTTGCAGGTTGGATCTCGACTCAGTATATCCTTTACTGGAAAGTTCTTGGTGCCGGGGAGCTATTCGTGATTCCACCAGGGGTGGTGCATTTCCAGCTGAATGTGGGAAAAGGAAATGCGCAATTTTATGCCTCTTTCAACAGCCAAAATCCTGGAATTTCCAAGATTGCCCCCGCTCTCTTCGACACCATGCCTCTCGTCCTAGATGAAGCTTTGTCCAAAGCTTTCAATGTCAATGCAACCATCATTGAATTTATCAAGTCCAAGGTTGCCGAGCTGGGAAACCCTCTTGATTAGAATGGCATGCTAGCTTTAAATATTGTGTATTTTTTAAAATAAAATTCGGATGAATAAATTTGGAAGAAGTAGTGTATCTGAATGATGAATACATTTGTTTCATTGATAGTATTGTATTTGAACTGTATTTTGGTTATTTATAAGAATAAAATATGCTCAAACGTTGGGTATATATTCATGGGAAGGGTTCTGTTAACACCCTTATTTTTACACCAATTTCAACCCGAAATCTCAACCATCCAATCTAATATAATCTCACTCACTCATTAAATATATTTTTAGTAAATTAATCTCAACCATGAGATTATGTTAAATGGATGGTTGAGATTTGGTGTTAAGATAGGTGTAAAAATAAGGGTGTTAATATAACCCTTCCACATATTCATATCTCACTATTATAAACTAAGAGTATGAGCAATGATGATTTCTTAATTTTAATAAATCGCTTTAGAAATCGAAAACACCTGCAGTGGTGGTTTCTAGATCGGTTGTTTATTAAAAAACTGCCTCATGATTTCTTGGTAAGAAACCGGTTGGCGGCCCAACCTTTTTTTTCCAAAAATTCTGAATTTTTTAAATTTGTAAAATTTATTTTAAAATCCTAAAAAATAATTAAATTTGTGATTTCTTTAAAAATCTGAAAATTTTACATTAACAAAATATTTAATAATTTTTGAAAAAAATTAAATTTTAAAGTTGGAATTGTATTATTAAATTTCACATTCAATTTATTTTGGGTGGAAAAATTTATTTAAATTAAATGTAAATTTTTTTTGAGTATGATAGAAAAAATTAAGTGGGGTCCATGAATAGTAGAAAGTGATTTCTTACCATTGTGGAGAAAAAATGGGTCGTTTCTTAAGTAGTTTCTTAGGGTGAGGTGTAAGAGAGAGAATGAGAGAAATAATATATTTAATTAGTAAGAAACTGCTAGCGGTTTCTACAACTGCCCTTGGTCTAAGACTAATGTAACACTTTAAAAATGTTGCTTTAGGTGCTAATAATACTAAATTGATCCTATTACAATAATTTTACAAGTATTACCTTAGGTGATGGTGCATTAGATTTAACGCAACACTTTTCAAGATTTAGGTAACACTTTTTAAAGATTAAGTAACACTTTACAAGTTATTGTAATATTTTAATAAGTGTTGCAAAAAAAAAAAGTGTTACGATAAATCTAGTTTGTAGTAGTGTCTCTCATTTGTGCTATAAGAGTTGGGAGAGAATGAGCATGGAAGCATTTATGAGCACATGTAATCTTTGGGCCTTTTGAATAAAAAGCATGATAAAATAGCTTGTGAAAATGTCATGTCTATAGTAGTATTCAATGCTTGCAGTGTTAAACTTTAGCATTCTCCTACGTGCAGATATGCACAAAAACTAAAAAAATTACGTGCATCATGTGTGCAAATAGAGGATAAATATTTTGCCTATTATACCCGAGATTTTGTCTACCTTAACTATAATAAGATTGGATTATCTCTTCAATTTATAATCATTTGAATTTCAAACTGTTTAAAACATTACAATTGTAGTTATAATCTGGCGAGGGTTCTGATCATCTCCACCCGCTCAACCAATCGAAGCACCTGACAATGACGTATTTGTTTCGATACGAAGAAAAAGAAAATTGGAGTTTAAAAGTTGGATAACTTATAATTTTTCATAATTTTTTGGCAGTGAAAGATCAACCTACGACTTTCATAGTAGGCAATCTTTGTATCGCAACCTCAGCGGAATTCTTTAGCCATTTCGATGGCTTATGCCCAAGTTGGGAGGCCAGCTCCTTAAATCTACTATGTATTCAGTCAATTGCAAATTCAAAGGTCAAAATTGGTATGTTTTTAATTGATTAAATAACCATTTAAATTGGGTGTTTTTTGGCTACAAATTGAATTGATTCGAATTAGAAAGTTACAACTCATGAAAAACAACTGAGGTTTTAGAAATTTCTGAGATATAGTTGTGTAGTAAGTTTGATCTCCATTTTTAGTCCTGCAACAAGGAGCAAGGTCCTCATGATTTGATCTGTTCAATTACCAGATGATTTCCTCCTTGTGATTTTATCCCATCTAACGATTGAGGAATCTGTGAAAATTAGTGTACTCTCCACCAATGGGCGACGTTGTGGTGGCATACTCCTAAACTTTGTTTTTTTAGGATTTCAAATTTAGAATTTTAGTAGCCTGCTACACTTGTGAAAATGATAAACGTAGGATTCCTAAGTGCAGATATGCACAAAAAATAGAAAGTTACGTGCATGGTGTGTGCATATGGATAATATGTGTTTTTCTTGTTGTTCATGATATCTTATCTACCTAAACCTAAAAACTATGAAAAATGAATGATGATATTCAAAATCAAATTGAGTAATGACTTATTTGTGCCCTTCTTTGACTCCAACGAACCAAGGGCTTCCAAAACCAACTCAAGGTATTGAGGAAAGGATGCAGGATTCTTAACTTCAGTTTCCATAGAAGCAACACTGAGCAGTGTGAAACACTTTGAATCTTTGGTGAAGGCAACATGAGGCCTATCTCGAAACTTTTTAGACACCAAGGGTTACAAGAATATTGAATTAACGTACATGATGTGTGCATATATAGTCTAGGTATATAGGTTGTTGCACTTGAGATCTTGTCCACATACATTGAAAAAAAATGTGATAGATGTCATATGTCTTCCAAAATTTATGATGTAAATTATTCTCTAAAAAATAACTTCTTTTTGATACAAGGAACCAACAATCCCTAAAGTGATTAAAATCAAGAACTTTTTGTCACACTGTTTGAAAAGTCACTGATTATATTTCAACTATTATTTGGATTTGTTATTATTCAAAGTGGATAACACAGATTAATTTCATATATTTATAGAATTTTCAACGGTAATCATGATCAAATATGATGGAGTGCAGTTTAGGCTAATTTTGTGTGTATTGCTCGGGTTTATTGTAAATGAAATTTTGGTGGATTTCCATTTTTGGTTTAAATATTCATTGATCACGAGTGGCTACTTTGTAGGACATCAAGTGTAAGTCGGTTGTTCCATCATGTCGTAGCTTTTGTGTCATTTATGCAATTCAAATATAAGATTTTTCTTATGGAGATGGACATTAACGAAGCACTTACTATTAAAATGTATGCTAGAAATCAATTTTCTGACAAGGACTATATAGGTGCTAGGAAGCTTATATGTGTTTAAGGATGACTACGTAGCATTGAGACGGGGATGGGTACATGAACGGGCGACATTTTTTAGGCATTTCGATGGCTTACGCCCTAGCTTGGAAGTCAGCTCCTTAAATATACTATATATTTAGTCAACTGCAAAATAAAGGGTTAAAATTGGTATTTTTGATTAAATAATCATTTCAATTGGGCATTTTTAGGGTAGAAATTGAATTGATTAGAATTAGAAAGTTACAACTGATGAAAAACAATTGAGGTTTTAGGAATTTCCGTGATCTAGTTGTGTACTATGTTTGATCTCCATTTTTAGTCCCGTAACAAGAAGCACGATCCGAGTCAGGTCCTCATGATTTGTTCTGTCAATTAGCAGATGAAAGCTTCCTTGTGATTTTATCACCTAACGACTGAGGAAGCTATGACAACTAGTGTGATCTCCACCAATGGGCGACGTTGTGGTGGCATACTCTTAAGCTTTGTTTTTGTAGGATTTCAAATTTTAGAATTTTAGTAGCCTGCTACGCTGTTGAAAATGATAAACGTAGGATTCCTGAGTGCAGATATGCATAAAAATTAGAAAGTTACGTGCATGATGCGTGCATGGTGTGTGCATATAGATAATATGTATTTTTCTTGTTGTACATGAGATCTTATCTACCTAAACCTATAAACTATGAAAAATAAATAATGATATTCAAAATCAAAATTGAGCAATGATTTATTTGTGCCCTTCTTTGGGTCCAAGGAACCAATGGCTTCCAAAACCAACTCTGGGTATTGAGGAAAGGATGTAGGATTCTTAACTTCAGTTTCCATAGGAGCAACAATGAGCAGTATGAAAAACTTTGAATCTTTGGTGAAGGAAACATTAGGCCTATCTTGACACTTTTTAGATACCAAGGTTTACAAGAATCTTGAATTAACGTGTATGATGAGTGCATATAAAGTCGAGGTATATAGGTTGTTGCACTCGAGATGTTGTCCACATATATTGGAAAAATATGATAGATGTCATATGTGTTCAAAAACTTTCGACGTAACTGTTTCCAAAAAAATAAAACTTATTTTTGAAACTAGGAACAACCAATCCCTAAAATTATTAAAATCAAGAACTTTTTGTCACACTGTTTGAAAAGTTCACTGATTATATTTCAGTGATTATTTGTATTCATTATTATTGAAAGTGGAAAACTCTGATTAATATAATATATTTATAAAAAAAATTAATGGGAATCATGATCAAATAAAATGGAGTCCAGTTTCGGCTAAATTTGTGCGTACTGTTAAGGTTTATTGTAAATGGAATTATGGTGGATTTCCATTTTTGGTTTATATATTCGATGATCATGAGTGGCTGTTCGGTTGGACATCAAGTCTAAGTTGGCAGTTTCATCATGTCATAGCTTTTGTGTCATTAATGCTATTGGAATTTGATTTTTTTATGGAGATGGACATTGAAGAAGCACATACTATTTAAATGTATGCTAGAAATTAATTTTTCAAGAGGGACTATGCAGACGCTAGGAACCATATATAGGTTGAAGCATGACTATGTAGCACTGAGATGGGGACGTGTACATAAATAGGAGACATTGTTTAGGCATTTCGATGGCTTACAATCTTGCTCGGAGGTCAGCTCCTTAAATCTACTATATATTCAATCAACTTCAAAATCAAAGGTCAAAATTGGAATATTTTTTAATTGATTAAATAACCATTTTAATTGGGTGTTTTTAGGCTCTCAATTGAATTGATTAGAATTATAATGTTACAACTTATGAAAAATAACTGAGGTTTTAGAAATTTCCGAGATCTAGTTTAGTACTAAGTTTGATCTCCATTTCCAGTACCATAATAAGGAGACAGATCCTCATGATTTGATCTGTCGATTAGCAGATGATGTCCTCCTTGTGATTTTATCTCATCTAAAAACTGAGAAAACTGTTAAAACTAGTGTACTCTCCACCAATGGGTGACGTTGTAGTGGCATACTCCTAAACTTTGTTTTTGTAGGATTTCAAATTTTAGAATTTTAGTAGCCTGCTACACTTGTGAAAATGATAAACGTATGATTCTT
This sequence comes from Rubia balearica, assembly GCA_032355405.1. Taxonomy (NCBI): domain Eukaryota; kingdom Viridiplantae; phylum Streptophyta; class Magnoliopsida; order Gentianales; family Rubiaceae; genus Rubia; species Rubia balearica. The sequence continues at coordinate 2,034,318 of JAULKJ010000010.1, forward strand.
AAGTGCAGATATGCACGAAAAACAGAAAGTTACGTGCATGATGCGTGCATGGTGTGTGCATATGTATTTTTCTTGTTGTACATGAGATCTTATATACCGAAACCTAAAAACTTTGAAAAATGAATAATGATATTCAAAGTGAAAATTGGGTAATGACTTATTTGTGCCCTTCTTTGGGTCCAACGAACCAGTGGCTTCAAAAATCTGTTTTGGGTATCAAGGAAAGGATGCAGGATTTTTCACTTCAGTTTCCCTATGAGCAACATTGAGCAATGTGAAAAACTTTGAATCTTTGGTGGAGGCAACATGAGGTCTATCTGGACACTATTTTGTTTTGAATTAACGTGCATGATGCGTGCCTATAAATTCTAGGTATATAGGTTGTTGCACTCGAGATCTCGTCCACATATCTTGGGAAAATATTATAGATGTCATACGTGTTCCAAAATTTGTGATGTAAATGTTTCCAAAAAACAAAACTTTTTTTTGAAACTAGGAACCAACAATCCCTTTTTCAAAAAAAAAGAAAAGGAAAAGGAACCAACAATCCCTAAAATGATCAAAATCAAGAACTTTTTGTCACATTGTTTGAAAAGTTCATTGATTGTACTGGAGATGGATAATCAACAAGCCATTCACATCATCGACAACAAATCAAGTTCATCATGGCAATTAATTGTAGACTGCAGGATCATTGAAGAACTGATAGGAAAAATGGAAGTGAAGGCTAGCCACATCTACAGGTAAATCAATCACCCAGCAGACTACCTTGCAAAACTAGCTCTACGGACCAAGAAGAACACCATTCTCACATCACCAGACCACCACAGTGATCTTCAGATTAAGCTTGCACATGACAAGCTGCACACTTGGAGAAGAATAAAAACAAGACAACAATTAGCAAGGACTTCCTTTCAGTAGGAATCTGAGACTGAAAACAATGTCTCACAAATTTTACTAATCATGGATTGATCTCTGTTCTTTTTATAAGAATGTAAATCAATATCACTCCTAAAAAAGTTTTTTTTTTTTTTACATTTTGCATCTGATGTAACTTACTTTCTTCTTTTATTTTATAATGAGATTTGGGGAGCCTCTAAATAAATATCCTCCACCTTTGTGGAGGCTTTCAAATTTAAAAATATATTATATTTCAGTTATTATTTGGTTTCGTTATTATTTTAAGTGGAAACTCTGATTAGTATAATATATTTATAAAATTTCAATGGTAATCATAATCAAATGTAATGGAATGTAGTTTAGGCTAATTTTTTGTGTATTGCTTGGGTTTATTGTAAATTAAATTATGGTGGATTTTCATTTTTGGTTTAAATATTTAATGTTTCATGAGTGGCTGCTCGGTTGGACATCAAGTGTAAGTCGGCAATTTCATCCTGTCGTAGCTTTTGTGTCCTTAATGCTATTTGAATTTGAGAATTTTCTTATGGAGATGGACACTAAAGAAGCACTTACTAATAAAATGTATGTTAAAATTGATGTTCCAAGATGGACTATGCAGGTGCTAGGAACCATTATGTGTTGAAGGATGACTATGTAGCACTGAAACGGGGACGGGTACATAAACGGGAAACATTGTTTAGGCATTTTGATTGCTTACACCCTACATAAAGGTCAGCTCCTTAAATCTACTATATATTCAATCAAATGCAAAATCGAAGGTCAAAATTGGTATTTTTTTAATTGGTTCAATAACCATTTTAATTGGGTGTTTTAGGCTAGAAATTGACTTAATTCAAATTAAAAGTTACAACTCATGAAAAATAACTGAGGTTTTAGAAATTTTCAAGATATAGTTGTGTACTAAGTTTGATCTCCATTTTCAGTCCCATAACAAGGAGCTAGGTCCTCATGATTTGATCTGTCGATTAGCAGATGATATCTTTCTCGTGATTTTATCCCATCTAAGAACTGCGAAAGTTGTGAAAACTAGTGTACTCTCCACCAATGGGCAACGTTGTGGTGGCATACTCCTATGCTTTGCTTTTGTAGGATTTCGAAGTTTAGAATTTTAGTAGCCTGCTGCGCTTGTGAAAATGATCAAACTTAAGATTCCTAAGTGCATAAATGAATGAAAAACTGAAAGTTACGTGCATGATGTGTGCATGGTGTGTGCATATAGACAATATGTATTTTTCTTGTTGTACATGAGATCTTATCTTTCCAAACCTAAAAACTATGAAAATAAATGATGATATTGAAAATGAAAATTGAGTGATGACTTATTTGTGCCCTTGTTTGGGTCTAACGAACAAATAGCTTCCAAAACCAGCCCAGGGTATTGAGGAAATGATGCAAGATTCTTAACTTCAGTTTCCACAGGAGCAACAATGAGCATTGTGAATTTTTTTGAATCTTTGGTGAAGGCAACATGAGGCATATCTTATCACTATTTAGATACAAAGTTTACAAGAATCTTGAAATAACGTGCATGATGCGTGCATATAAAGTCTAGGTATATTGGTTGTTGCACTCGAGATCTGGTCCACATATATTGGAAAAATATATAGATATTGTGGGGGCTTACTCCTATTCTTTATTTTTGTAGTATTTCAAATTTTAGACTTTTAGTAGCTTGCTACGCTTGTGAAAATGATAAACGTAAGATTCCTAAGTGCAGATATGAATGAAAAACTGAAAGTTAAGTGCATGATGCGTGCATGGTGTGTGCATATAAACAATATGTATTTTTCTTTTTGTACATGAGATCTTATCTACCTAAACCTAAAAACTATGAAAAATAAATAATGATATTGAAAATGAAAATTGAGTGATGACTTATTTGTGCCCTTGTTTAGGTCTAACGAACCAATAGCTTCCAAAACCAGCCCAGGGTATTGAGGAAATGATGTAAGATTCTTTACTTCAGTTTCCACAGGAGCAACAATGAGCAGTGTGAAATTTTTTGAATCTTTGGTGAAGGCAACATGAGGTACATCTTATCACTATTTAGATACAAAGGTTACAAGAATCTTGAAATATCGTGCATCATGCGTGCATATAAAGTCTAGGTATATTGGTTGTTGCACTCGAGATCTGGTCCACATATATTGAAAAAATAGCTAGATGTTATATGTGTTTAGAAATTTGCGATGTAAATGTTTCCAAAAAAAAAACTCCTTTTTGAAACTAGGAATCAACAATCTTTAAAATGATTAAAATCAAGAACTTTTTCACAGTGTTTGAAAAGTTCACTGATTATATTTAAGTTATTATTTGGATTCGTTATTATTTGAAGTGGAAAACCCGTATTAATGTAATATATTTATAAAATTTTCAATGGTTATCATGATATAATATAATGGAGTGCACTTTGAGATAATTTATTTCATATTCCTCGGGCTTATTATAAATGAAATTATGACGGATTTCCATTTTTGGTATAAATATTTAATGATCATGAGTGGCTGCTCAGTTGTACATCAAGTGTATGCTGGCAGTTTCATCATGTCGTAGCTTTTGTGTCTATAATGCTATTTGAATATGAGATTTTTCTTATGGAGTTTTCTTATTGAGATGGACATTAAAGTTGCATAGCTGTAAATCAATTTTCTGTGAGGAACTATGCAGATGCTAGGAACCATTATGTGTTGAAGGATGACTGTGTAGTACTGAGACGGAGACATGGACTTAAACGAGAAACATTGTTTAGGCATTTTGATGGCTTACGCCCTAGCTTGGAGGTTAGCTCCTTAAATCTACTATACATTCAGTCAGCTACAAAATCAAAGGTCAAAGTTGGTGTATTTTTTAATTGATTAAACAACCATTTTAATTGGGTGTTTTAGGCTACAAATTGAATTAATTCGAATTAGAAAGTAACAACTCATGAAAAATAACTGTGGTTTTAGAAATTTTTGAGATGTTGTTGTGTACTAAGTTTGATCTCCAGTTTCAGTCCCGTAACAAGGAGCTAGGTCCTCATGATTTCATCTGCCAATTAGCAGATGATATTCTCCCTGTGATTTTATTCCATCTAAGAACTGAGGAACCTGTGAAATTGAATTTTGTGGTGGCATACTCCCATGCTTTGTTTTTGTAGGATTTCAAATTTTAGAATTTTAGTAGCCTGCTGTGCTTGTGAACGAAAAACTAAAAGTTATGTGCCTGATGTGTGCATGGTGTGTGCATATAGACAATATGTATTTTTCTTACTGTACATGAGATCTTATCTACCTAAACCTAAAAACTATGAAAAAATGATAATGATATTGAAAATGAAAAATGACTTATTGGTGCCCTTCTTTGGGTCCAACGAACTAATAGCTTCCAAAACTAGGTCAGGGTATTGAGGAAATGATGCAGGATTCTTAACTTCAGTTTCCA
>JAULKJ010000010.1:2041552-2056908 GCA_032355405.1 Rubia balearica
GTGTTTGTGGTTGCTTTAACTGCTCTGTTTTGGCTTATTTGAGATGATTAGGACCAATTCTTTAGTTTTGTTGGTATTTAGATATGGGTTTTTCACTTCTGAATCAACAACTTGTGTTAATGAATATGTGTTAATGCCCAAAATTGCACTAGTGAATCTTAATTAGTTGTACAAATTAACATTAATCATGTATAATCATAATTATTAAAATAAAATAAAAATTATGATAAATACATAAGATAAATGGGTCTAAAAATCTCACAAATCGTTAGTCAAACATGTTTTCAAAAAAAAATCCTACTTTTTTCTTCAATCTTCTTTTCCCCATCTTCCCATTATGGGGAGATGAGAAACAATAACTTTTTCAGTTGATATGTTTATGTTATTGAATATGTGTGGATTTATCTCCATATATTATTATTTCGATATGATAGATTAGATTGTTATGTTAATGATGATCTCTTGATTTAGTTGTATTGATGTTTCGTTTGGGTTTTTTATTACGTGTTTCAAATTTTTGGACATGTCGATTTGTGTTTTTCAAGGTGTTTACAATTTGGATAACATAGATTGTGTGTTACAGTTCCTTAAGGTCCCTGTTTGGCACAGTAATATTGATGTGTGATACGCTCCTCTCTGCCAAGTGGTCATGGCCAAGTGGTCATGATTTTTGCTGGAAGCGAGTTACTATCTCCGAGGGTAACATTATAGTTTTATTGGATCTCTAATTTGTAATAGTACAAACGATTGGTCTGGTTGACATGTAATTTAATTTTTCTTGCCATGGATTTTTTATTGCTAGAGGCTAGCGGAGTTGGATGTAAATTCAATTTATTGCAATTGTTGTTGGTTTTTCCCCACTATCTATGAAAGATTACTATAAAAAACACGTTTTCAAATGCTTCCAAGTGATTAAACTACTCTAATCTAATAAAACACATTGCAATATTGGGTTGTAAAGACATAAATGAGATGAAATAAATGAAGGAAAAGAACTCTTTGGAAAGTACTTCAGATCCTCCTCCTCTCTTTATGCAATGGACAAAGGTTCTATTAATAGTGGAAAGAGAGAAAAGGAAATAACCCACTAGTCAAAATCTTAGTCAACATGCATCCACAGATCGTGCCCAGTTTTTTGGCACGGGTAGTGTATATTTACACGGCCCGTGTCCTAGGACTTGGTCGCGAGCAAACTAATGAGCACAAACCGTGTAAAATAACATGGTTGTTTCCAAAGAATTTGTTCTTCTGAGCGGTATACAGACCATGTAGATTTAGATGGTCCATTTCTTGGGGAATTGCCTCGTGTCTTATGATTACATGAACCGTGTAAGATTACACGGTCCATTTTCTGGGAGTTTACTCATGGGCAAATAGAGCAGCACAGTCTGTTCTGCTTGGTAGGGGTGTTCAAATCCCCCGACCCGACCAGACCCGACCCGTTTTGACCCGACCCATATGGGTTGGGTCGGGTCAATGTCCCATTTGGGTCGAGTGGGTCGGGTCAAAATGGGTCTGGTCAGATTTTGACCCAAATCGACCCGTTTGACCCATATACAATTATGCTCCATTTTTAGAAAACAAAATCATAAAAAAGAATTAGTTTAATACAACATATCCACCATTAATTTATTTCATAAACAAGTTTATTATTCTTGATTTTTTGTATAAAACTAAAAATAATTTTGCAAAACTAATATTAATTATAAATGATATATTGATTAATATATGGAATATATATTCATAATTATATAAATAAATTTTATTAAAATTAAAAAATTTAATTTGAAATATTAAAAGTATTCTAACTAAGTAAAAGGAAAATAATTCTATTTTTCCTTATTAAGTGAATAATATATAACTAAATATAATATAATATTCTTATTTTAAATTATATAAAAATAAATCATAATTTTATTTAGTATTTAAAAATTATTACATTTAAAAATTATTTATTTTATTTAAATAAATTATAAATAATTTACTATTTTTTATATGATTTGGGTCGATCCATGTCCAACCCGACCCGACCCATTTGACCTAAAATTTTGGGTCAATTTGGGTCGGGACAGCTGACCCGTCCCGACCCATGAACACCCCTACGTGGAGCAAAAGGTTGTGCATGTAATTGAGACATGAAACATGAAGGTAAAGGTAAACAATTTATAGCATAATTGTTACTAAAGTAAAATATATTAATAATGATTAATACATAAATTATACTTCCTCCGTTCCAACAGTTTTAGTCTGTTTATTATTTGTCCAAATTTTAAGAAATACTAATGTGGTAGAGAATAATTATGGATTAGTAAAGATATTTTGGAAAAACAGTGAGTTGTTAAACATAATAGGGAGTATGAAACCTTTAATCATTAAAATTGCGGGTTCAAGAAATTAACACAAAATCATTAGATATGAGATGCCAAGAGGTACTATTCATTGATCTTTACAAGCCTGAGTTCAGAAACAAAATTTGGGGAAATGCAGTTTCAAATTAACTCATTTCTTACGCAAGGATTCTTAAACACATATGACCTATACTATACACAACAATGCTCCTCAACTTAACAAAATGAAAAGCTTCTGATCACACGTCTCTCAATTCGCATATTTTGCTACAATGTTCATCCTCAGGTGGCACAGCATGACTTAGTGTTATCTTGATTAGCACGACGCTTGGAGGAGGGTGAAAACATGGAGCTCATCTTCATCTGGGAGTCGTGGCAACCTCTTCAAGAGGCCGCCTCATGATCATTTGCATCTCGTGGTGGAGTCTCCTCGCTAGAACTTAGGTCCGGCAACTCATGATGATCATCTACATCACATGCACGAATCTTAAAGCTAGACCGGATCAGGTCCTCCTCATGAGCATCTACAACTTCCCATGGCCTAGTCTCTGACTCGTGATCATCTACATCTCGTGGCCTGTAGTCTGACTCGTGATCATCTACATCCGTGCTAGACTTGAAGACTTCCTTATGATCATCTGCTACCTGTGCCCTAATGTCTGCCTCACATTCATCTACGTCCTGTGAAAGAATATTAGCACTAGACCTGATCTTGTCTACCTCGTGATCATCCACATTCTGTGGCCCAATGTCCGCCTCATGGTCATCTGCTTCCTGTGGGATAGCATTTGTACTAGACCTGAGGTCCCGATCATCTACATCCGCATCCTGTGGTGGAATTCCTGAGTTGGACCTGAGGCTGCGCAGATGTTGAGCTATCTCTGACAAAAGTTCTGCATTGCCAGTAGTTTGCAAAGTCTTGGCCGTATGCTTCAAGAAGCCGCTATCGGCTTCAATGACCCTCAATCTCTCCCTGATGAATGACAGTTCTCTCATCATAACAGGTTTACTTTGGCAACCTGAAAAAGCTGAGCTTGTTATTATCTCATCAGAAGACAGATTATGAAGGATTAAAAAGAAAGCTTGTAAAACAGCAAAAAAGAACAAAGTGTTCATTACCCTCCTCTATTTCTTCTTGGTTTTCCATGTCAGGCTCACAGATATTCTTCTCAATACCTTTCAACAGGTTCAGAAGATGAGCACGATCGCTCTCGAAACCTAGAGATGATTCATCCATATTGCATGCTCCAAACATGTGCTCATTGGCGCCATCCTGATCTCCCGAAGCAGGACTTACACACTCAGAAATCTCACCACAAGGCGATATTGGTTGAGACTTCATGTCTTGGTAATCTTCATCATCAATTTCGCAGATCTCGCTTCCTATATTCCTAATAGGTCCGAATTTAAACCTGTAAGCATCAAGTTCTGATTCCAGAACCCTGATCTCTTCCTCCCTCTTCAGAACCAAGTCTCTCAAGATCTGAATCGCTTCCTGGTCATACTCTGCCTGTTCCTCCATCATTCTCTGATACTGCAACGCTTCCATCTGCACGGCTGCCTTCTCAGCTTGCAGTCTCGTGATCATTGCCATTGCATTGTTCGCTGCCACAGCCGAAGCGCTTCTTTCTTCATCTAGCTCCATGTATAGAGCCATAAGCGACTTGCGATCCACATTTTCGGTCTTCAAACGATCCAACTCATTCATCGAACTTAGACCATTCGCTTCCAGAAAAAGCTCTGGCTTGTCCAAGGACATCCTCTTTGAATATCTGAATCTAGGACTGGCGTGAGCGGAATCTGTCAACGGAATTCCGAAAAACCTGTTTCCCCTACCAAAAATGGGAGTTCTATTGGATTCTGCAGTAAGATCTTCTGTGTCTGGAACTGGCAGTAATGGCGCTTTGATATCCTCTCTACCTACATTACCATATAGGATCGAGATCAGTAACAAGAATAAACAGCAGCATTGATTAAGAACTGTATGAATCAGTAGGCAAGCTGACACAATGATTAGTGGAGTGTTTTATCAGATTATCATGCCAATATACAACTGTGTGTTTATAGCAATATCTAGGATCGTATATATGCATAGTAAATCTCTTTATAGTTCTATTCCAAAGTATTTTTTAAGCCTTCCACTGAATATCTTTCAGTGGTGATCTATTTTCTACATGTCTTACTATTTGGTGGTCTCCTGTACAAACCATCTCGGCAATTTTTCTCTCATTCTGCCAAATAATAAGGATTATGAACTCAAATTAAGAGTGTCATCCTTCCTCTTACGCCTTCTGGCTTTTACATTCCACAAGCAATGCATTAGCCATACTCAACTAATCATACAAGGCAGGTTTAAGCAAGATGTTAGAAATTGCTAAACGTTTTCCTTAAAAATCGCAAAGTTATGATATATAAGAACCTCTGTTTTAAAAAATACAGAAAGTGAATGAATAAGGTTGGTGGCGTTGGCTTACTCTGTATGCCTCCTTTCAAGACATCCTCATCCTCAAGAACTTCATGCTCCTTATCCGGTATGATCTTGAACTCGCGCAAATCTGGATTCTGCACATCTTCATTTTTCCACGCGGGCAAGGGTGCTCGAGGAGATGGAGTAGGAGGGGCGATGATCGCCTTTGTTGAAGAGCTTCTGATGAATTTAGAAGAAGCCCTTGCTTTCAAAGGCTCTCCACAACAAGAACAGCGAACAATGACACTGTCGCCATTAGCTGTCATCAACCCTTCATCCTTCTTTCCGAATTTACTGCCAGTCTTCTGATTAGTCTGATCTTGACCCTCGACAAAGCAATCAACATCCTTGTGAAGAATCCCAGCTAGGGACTTGTACCTATCAGAATCAGAATCTTTCTTCTCTTTCTCAGTCGCATATGGGATGAGGCATCTGTCACACATGTATTGGATGTCAGAGAGTTTTTTATGGACATGGCAATAAGCCAGGGAAGAAATGTCCTTCATATGATCTTCACATAAGACATCATTGCAATAGAAAGTCGAATTCCTATGAGCAAGAACGTGATCTATCCTTGTGCAGAGCAAACACGGGATTTCCAAATCGAAGAACTTTGCTATCTCTCTTGAGAGGAATGAAACAAAGCCATTAATGTAAAGCAGGATGATCACCAAGATTTCTAGCATGGCATACAGCAAGAAATGTGGGATTTCCCCCATCTTTTCCTCAACAATATTCCTGATCAACGACGACGACGTCATGATCTTCTAAACCTTACTTAATCCTATATTTAATCAAGATGATGATACTCTACAATACAGAAGATAGATTGATGGTGGAGGATCTGATGAAATGAAACGAGACAGATCATGACCCCGGACAGAAAACCAAGCCCCAGATCATGATCTCTCTCTCCTTTCTCTCTGGATCTCTCTATAAATGTCTATCTTCAAATCGGTACGAGGAAGAATATTGAAAAATAATAATAGCAACAACTAACAAAAAGAAAATTGCAGAAATTGTTCAGTTCAGTTTTGAGGTTGCGAAACTTCGGAAGGAAATGTTGCCTCAACTATATATAGTAAAGGGATGGACAATTCTAAATATAGATAGTGCTAGGCAGAACAATTACCTGAATTAACGGTCCATCGCGCGCTTTTATACCTGCCAGTTCAGATTCAGAACACCAAGCCAATTTACAAATGAAACTACCAATTTTCTAGATTTTGTCTCATTATATTACAGCATCCATCACCTCCTTTGCAATTCTTCATAGAAATTTCGTGCAGCGCATTAAACTCGCAGCGAATATTTTAAGAATCATAATCCTGCTCAAGATACTCATACACATCAATCTTTAAGAATATACATGCTCGAACTCCCAGCTAAAGCAAATGATTGTGAAATCGTGATATCACACAGCTTTATTCTGGGGTTGTGGGATTAGATGAACGTAAACTAATCTTAAAATGGTATTCCTTAAGTATGCAATAACCTTAAATTTTCACAAGAAAGCCAACAGTTTCAACAAGGTCCGAAATTCCCATAAATATCAAGGAGTATATCTAAAAGGCAGACAAGCCAGAGCTAGTTCAGTTTAAACACAATTTATAAGTAGCATCTACTACTTGTGATTTGACTACAAAATTGCAGCACCGGTAGCCTCAGAAAAGCTAGGGGTACTAGGACATGTGTCGGTCTCGTAATGAAAGGGGTGATGGAGAACTAGTCTGATGCTTCACCTCCGGAACTTTGTGTATTAAAACGTTCATAGCCATGTACGGTGAAATGCAACCTTGTACCTGAACCAAATCAATATTTTGAATTAAAAGTAATACAGACAATATGACTCAGTAAATTATGTGTGTCTGTTACGTGGTGCATCTCTCCATGAAGCAAGGAAAGAACCTTGCACCAAAAAAACACAGACAGAGCGACGTATATACCTGTAATAAATCAGTGGGAATTTGGACAAGCCCCTGCAGCAAAAGATCGACCTTCTCTAAAGAGGTTGGTGGAACAGGGGTAAGCAGATATAAGACATTCTTGATAGTATCAATACCCCGTACAATTCCTGGATCATAAAAGAAGGTTGTAACTGGTAAGTGAATAGCTTTTAAGTTATACTAAATCTAGGTAACTAAGATACGTGTTGGAGGTTTTGCACTATATTTTAACTCTTAAGCTGCATGAAACCTTAAAACATGAAGAAAAATACGAGAAAATAAAGTTAGTGAATCTTCCTTTTAATCGAAACCAGGTAAAATGAAAATCCACATATTGGTACTTGTCTCCAATTAGATCAACTCCATAATAACATGTTAAAAAAGTGCACAGCTTTATTCCAAGATTAACCAAGTGTTGCATTGCTATAGATGATCGGTAATTTCTTGATGATGAAAACCATGTCGAATAAAGCAAACTTTGACAGTTCTTGAAGAAATCACTTTACCCAGTCCAACACATGGAGAAAGGTTTTCAGATCCATCCAAACTAACAGCCAAGCCAACTATAGTAGCATTCAAGCTGTAGAATAATTCAGTCTTCGGTACCTAGCATCAAGATTCACACCATCGAGGTAGTTAATAAAATAATTCTATGCAAAACAAAGAGCGGGAAGAAATTATATATTTCAGAAAGTAACTTCAAGGAGTTGCTTAACAATTTACGTCAGTTCAAGCTGAAAATAATTACACAAGTTATTCACATAAATATTGGCTTGAAAGTGTAAATAGTATTTTATAACCAACCTGACAGTGCAAATGTTTGATTTTGACATTAGATATAGAGATCTCAAATGGAGGTTGGGCAGCTAATGCATTGGCTAGTTCCTTTACTAATGTGATTCCCAGAGCATCGGGAAAGCACTGTCTGAAATATGTTATTGTGCGCATGTCCCGCAGATGTTGTGCATTTTTCCGTACCTTCTCCCTTTTGAATACATCAAAGGAAAAAATTAAAAATAATATAGTAGGTAGTTAGGTAAAAACAGCTTATTATTGCTAGACTAAAAAGCAAAGCGGTCACAAAGAGTCTGAAACGGAGAGAAACATCAATTTCAGGTCAGGAGATAACAAGAAGTAGCAGATGCCAATATAACGTGAAATATAGAAACTTGGCTCTATATACCAAGAATTGCACCAGGGGAGAACTCACGGATTCTCTATAGCTGAATTGACTGCAATTAAGGAAGTTGATCCAGTATCCTCCTCATCTGACCAAAATGCTCCCTCTGGAAGATCCTTTTCCACATCTGATATGCGAATCTTAACAACATGGGTAGGAGAGACATACTTCAGTACATCCACCAGTAAGTCATAGCCAATACCTGAAATAATATATTTCTTCCTTTAACAGCTAGAATAATAATAGTGGAAGCAACTCCATTCTAAACAAGTATGAACAAAAATCACACATAAAATTCGTTAAATGGAAAAAATACCAAATGAATTTAAGACAGCACTACTATATACCTTTCACCCAACCAGAAGTATTTATGACCAATGGCACAGCAGCATTTGAATATTCACTATTATTGACGAAGCTGAAGTGCTTCCGGTAATGATCGTATAATGCAGACACATATGTCAAGTAAGTCGTTGGATCCCTCTTTGGGGATATATCACCAAAGAAAAAGCATCTGGAAGAAAAATGTCCAACAGTCAGTGTGACTCTCGTGTACAATGTTGTACAACGACATAGAATGTGACCAATTGAAACATGTCATCATCCACACACCTTGTGCACAGAGAATGAACAAAATTTTAGCTTCACGGGACAGTTGACAAGGGAAGTGTTAATCTTTTTGGGGTTTATATATGTAAGAAGTGCTTTTGGGTCCAACAACAACTAACAACAGGTCTGGGGGTCAATCCAAGCAGATAAAGCTACAATAAACGTGAAACATCATAGCATATTTGAGACATCTAAAGTTCCAGTTTCCAGTGAGGAAAGGGTAACTACCTTTGCCTATTTAATGAGCTTTTCGTGCAGCTAGATGGCTAGACTGTGGGACTACATTTTCTCAACAGAAGATGTCACTTCTGATGGGGACAGACTTGAGCACTAAGCATTGTTGTCTCTAGTGCAGGGATAGGGTTGGCCAGTTGGTTTGGGTAGGGTCAGGTGGATTGGTTCGGGGAGGTTTAAATAGGTCTGGAGAGGGACACTTACTCAAACAAAATAAATCTCTCTCTCTCTCTATCTCACCCACACACACTAGTAATCGCCTAAAAATCACAACCAGAGCATTTATAGCTCAGTCTCAACTTCAGCTTAAGAAAAGAAAATAAAACTCAACCAGTAGCAACTGCACATGAAACCAGTTTTCATATTCAAGTTTTATGAGGTCCATCCCGTACAAGAATATTCAAACATGAATTTTTAAACACGCTATTTAATTTTTGCATCCCCAATCAATTGTGAAGACTAATAGCAATTGTGAAGACTAATGACATCCCCTATTTTTGCATCCCCAATCAAATACACTATTCACTGTTCTAGTTTTCCACAACCAATTGTGAAGACTAATACCAAAAGGAAAAGCACCATAATACTGATTGAGAAAAAAGAAAATGAAAATTATTGCAATTGCAAGTACATACCTTTCTGGTGTTTTCATGCTTGCAGTACTCATATCTGGTCACGGGAAGTATGTCCAGCCAAAAATAGGATTCTGATCAGTAATAAACATCTACAACGCTAATAGTAACAATAACACAATAACCAATACAAGACCGACCTTGATACATCGTGTCAATCATTACGAGGGATACAAAACCAGGAGGAGTAAATTCTGTCTGCCCAACATCCGTGTCCAAATAAGCCACTCTTTTGAACCTATAACCAAAAACAGCAAGACACCTCATGATCGACTCTGCAACATAATATTTCCTTAAAAAATTATTGTACTTAATCTATCTCACTGAAGCAAGTGATTGGGATGTCTTTTAAAGTTGGCATCAAGATCAGTAAGCCAATCACACTCTTCCCATACGAACAATCATTAACTTCTAGTTCATGTAAGACATGTTCACAAGATTCAACCTTCAGAATGAATAACACAGCACAATTTAATTAAGATCTAGCTATGCAACCCGAAAACAACTTTAGCATTTCGAAAAATGCAAGCCAGAGATCCTCAAACTCCCAAACAACACATCTTACTGTTCCTTTCACATATTCCCTCTGTCCCAATTCAACGTTCACGGACACTTTTCATTCAGTCAGAATCAATAAAACCTCATTACTCTAAAGACATGAGATCAATTTAGATTCGTTAACACATATTTTCAAAATATCACCTTTTCTATGATTTGTAGTTCCACCTAGTAAAAAATAATAATGGTCTCAGTTCATTACATTATCTGCTAGGCTTTCTTCACTATCAATGAAACCAAGCTCAGTAAACATGAAAATTACAGCAAATAGATTAGATGGGCCCAGCTGGAAATTGAACCTGCTGAGAAGAACATTGACGAGGTAGCGCGAGAAAGTAGTCTTTCCACTATTCCTTCGTCCGCAAATCAAGGTAACCGGCGGTGAACCGCCGGCAATGGAGTCCGCCGCAAGGGACCATTGTTCGGGAATGAAAATCTCCCCACATGGAACCTCAATTGACTCCATCAAACTATGATTTTCACGACAACAAAAACACACACTATGGAAACAAGGGAAGATTGGTGTCTAGCGTGAAATTTGAACTGGCCCTTAAGCCCTTTAACCCCTGTATTGGAGTTTTATAATTTGGGTTGAAGTGTGAAAATATGAAAGCTTCAAGGCATTACTTAGTAATCTCTGAAAACCAAAGGGCTATTTAGCCAATTAGCGTTATGTGGAATATTCAACAATATAAAATACTCGCTATGGTTTTGGTCTCCTTTTTTCTGAAAATTTTCTGAAGCATGTTTGATCATTGATAACTTTAATTTCATACAATAACGGATTATAAAATTTTACTCTTTAAAAACTACATGTTACGGAGAATTCAAAGACACCCCACATGACGTTCATTATTATATGCAATTAAAGTCATTGATAATTAAACATGCCTTAAAAAATTTTACAGTAAAACTGAGTCAATGTTAGAAAACCAGTAGCCTACTGACCTCCAAATGCGTATATTTTCAACACATTTTCTTGCTTGACTTTGAGCTCTCCGGCTATGGCGTCCGATGAAGAAACCAAAGCCAAAAAACACAAACTCAATCTACAAGAAAAACCCAAAAATCCCATGGATTCTCTCCCTCAAGAAGTAGCTCTAGACATATCTCCAGACTTCCAGTAAAATCCGTGATTCAATCCAGGTTCGCATGCAGATCATGGCAGCACCTGTCCCATGATCCCCAACTCTTAGGTTTGCATCTCTCCAGGGCACTGAACAGCAAACAAACGTACCTTGTATTCCACTCCGATGTCCCGATAAAAAATCAGCTCTACTTCGTGGAATCCCCCGAAGGAAATGGTGAGTTCGTGTCTGAGAAACTCAAGAAACTTGATCCTCCGTTTTCTTCCTCCATGCCTGAATTCAGCGTCATCGGATCGTGTAATGGAATCTTGTGCCTGGAGAATTCCCTGTTTGAAGAATCCCCGAACCTGTACAATCCTTTCACTCAGCAGTACATTCAGCTCCCCGAATCAACAGTTTTCCAGGATCAGGTTGCGATTTATGGGTTCGGTTTTCACCCTGGATCGAACCAGTATAAAGTGATCAAGGTTGTGTACTATCCTAGAATCCCAATTCGCCGGCTTTCCCGGAACCCTGATTTGAAATCGGATGTTCAGGTTTTCACCCCAGGTAGCAGGAGATGGAGGAGCATAGGGCCGATGCCATATCTGATTCCGAGAGGATCCGCTCCGGTTCTTCTCAATGGCAGGCTGCATTGGACTACGACTTTCGGGTCTTACAACCGGGGAACTGAAAGGCTAATCGTGTCGTTTGACGTGCAAAATGAGGCATTCAGGGAGGTTCAGGATCCAGGGCCTGAATCGGGTCCCGAAATGCGCAGGTATAACTACCAGATTTCTGCCCTAGGGGAGTACCTCTGTGTCTGCGTGCCATTGGCCGCGAGCGTCTGGACTTTGGACCTATGGATCATGAAAGAGTAAGGAAACAAGGAGTCTTAGGTGAAGGAGGTTAGCATTGGAGTCTACTGTCCTCCTACTGTGAGGTCTCACGTTTTGCAAAATGTGAACGGTATTTGGAGGAAGATTCTGATTAGGAATGTTGTGAGAGTTGTTTGTAAGTTGAAGAATGGTGAAATCTTGCTGGAATACAAAGGAGGTGCCCTAGTTTCATTCGATCCTGAAACTGGGGTGTTTCGGGATGTCACATTTCCAGGGCTCCCGAATCCGTCGAAAACGGTGGTTATTGTTGGGACGCTTAATAGGGTTGATGCTCTTTCCCTGCTTCTAACTGACAATGATAAGAATTGAACGTTGACCCAAGCTCTATCTAAGTGATCTGACATGCATTTCAACCGTTTGTTCTGCTGGATGAATGAATGAATGGTGATCATTGATAGGTCTAGAGACTGCCTGATTCTGTTGTGCTTTGAAACTGGTTGTTTGATGTAGAGTAGATTGGCAGAATCGTTTGTTTTATAAAGGCATGTTATTGAAAGGTTGTGTCAAGATGTTCTCTTATTCACTAGCTATTTTGTTTAAGGTAACATGGTGCATAAAAACTTCTTTAACAGTATGTTTCGACGGTCATGAATTTTTTCTTTAAAATCTCTATTTGTCCTAAGTTTTGAACTCGGTATATATATTGATAGTCAGACTGATGATAGACTGGCTCCAAATATGATGGTTGGTAAATAATTTCCATTTAACATAGTATAATTCCTATTTAACGTAGTATTAGCTTTGAAGAGTTCTCAATAATAGAATTCAAATGTGTTTTTGGTAGAGTATTAGGAAACTACCTTAGATCTTTTTCCTTCTTACTCGAAAATGAATAAAGATTTAAGTGTGCGAGATTTGATGGGTTGAATTTATGTCTGATTTTTAGCACATTTGAAACTCATAATTGTAATAGATTACCGGTTTCATTTAAGTGGGTAGATACTTTGTCAATTAGAGGGTTTTGTGAAGTGTTTGATGTTTATTTGGAGTCTTCCATGATTGGGTTGAGGATTGAAAATTGGATGTGAAGTGAAAACTAGGTCATCGAAAGAAGTCCACTTGCAAAAGTGGTTAAAGAAAGGTCACTTGTAAAAGTAGTAGAAGAATGAAGAGTGTAGAAGAGATTGAAGATGAAGGCAAAGAAGTGAGCAAGGAACCAAGAAGACTCCTATCACGTGGACCGTGAAAATATGCACGGTTCACGAAGATCTATTGGGAGTTTGAGCATGGATTGAAGCTCCAAATTACAGACCGTGCACCACCCAAAAGCCCTAATTGACTGCAACTTTTAGAGCATTTATTTTTGTCTCTTATAAATACTTTATTTTATCCCTTGGATAAAGAGACGGCCATGTAGCTAAGAGCATCCACAATGGTAGTGTATTTAAAGAGCATTTCTTAAGTGTCACGTCATGAATTTTGATAAAAACTAGGTAAGAATAAATTATCAACAATGAATCTCCTTAAATAAGCACTTCTTAGACATTTTTTATCATTTCAAATTATAACTAATTAAATATACAAAAGTAAGTGTCAATTATTGATTGGTTGACATTGCACAAATAAAGAGGTATTAACTCCTTAAGTAAGGAGCAACTTCTTATTAAGGAGTGGTTCTTAAAATTCTACAATGGTCCTCCTTAAATAAAGAGTGCTCCTTATTTTTTAAAAATGGGGTTAAGGAGCTACCATTGTGGATGCTCCCCATTATTGTATTTACTAGTCTCATTTATTGCAATTTTTAGTGGATTCTTGTGTGTTTTTTAAAGATTGAAACATTGCATACAAGCAATCCAATTACATATAAACATCCTAATCTAGGATCTAACTAGGAGACACCACCACTGAATCTATTGAAGCTCAATGGAGCCTGAAACTTCATCATTTGAATAGCTAGGGACGCCCTCCTGAGAACACTCAAATGCTGACACCATTGAACCGCTGCCACCGAAACTGGAACCACCACGATTTCACCATTATCAACCACCTGCAAGTTGGGAAATCAAAGTGGAACCACCACGATCTAACCATCATCAACCACCTACAGGCCGGGAAACCACAACGGGGACCACAGACACGATCTCATGACGCTGGATAGTCTCCATCAAGAAACTGCTCTAATATTCACAATTCTTGGTGGGGTGTGTTTTGAACCATGCACCTCTCAATTATAGAGAGTGTGAATAACCACTAAACCATACCTTTTTCACGTGGATTCTTGAGGTTTGTTGTGAGTTTTATGATTCTAAACTAGATAATTGCTTGGGAGAATTGGTAATCACTTCGAACATGAAATTGTGAGATTCAAATTAAAGTAAAGTGGTAAAATGACCCTAACTTTAGGATGAAATACCAATATAACCCTGCAAAATGAGAAAGTGTCAAAATAACCCTATCTTTGTTATGTATATGCCAATCAAAACTTAAACATCGTTGACTTCGATTGTCAACGGAAATTGTGAACCGAATAAACTGAAATGACCATTTTCCCCTAGATTTTTTTAAAAAAAAGGTTAAAAACGAAAGTATTTTCTTCTTTCCTCCCTTTTCCCCTGAATCGTCTTTCCTTCCTTTTTTTCTTATTTATTCCCGTCACCTGAATCCCTTTTCTTCTTATTTCTTCTGGCCATTCTAACCCTCGGCCACCACCCGCCATCTCCGGTCATGGTCGTTCATGGCTTCTTTCTTCTTTCCCGTCACCTGAATCTCCTTTCTTCTTCTTTTCAGCACCCATATTTCACACCTTTTTCAATATACGGATTGTGAGCGGCGGCGAGATGTCAACGGCGGAGGATGGTGACAAGACGACGGTGGTGCTGGATAAGCTCCGACGAGGACGTGAGGTGGGCCGACGGCGGGTTCGTTGGTGGTATCACTTTTCATGAACCGAATAATTTTGATCATTAATCCTAGGAAATTGATAGATAATTCTCACTACAACCTAATGCTTTATAAGTATGAATATTAGCTAGTTGTCATATTCTTGTTCTTCAGCACATCAGCCACATCTGACATTTGTGATAGTGTGTGATGGCTGAGCGGTGGTGGTTTAATACGTTGGAGCGGTGGTGGTTTAATTCGTCGCCCCGCGGGGCAGTGGTGTGTTGGTTGAGCGGTGAGCAGCGTGGTGGTGTGTGAGGCTGAGAGGTGGGGCTAGAAAGGCCGGGTGGTGGCCAAGGGTTAGAACGGTGGTTGTGGCACAAATGAGCCGTCAGCAGGGGAGGTAGTGTGTTTAATTCTGGTGGTGGTTTGTTAACTTTGGTGGTCAATGGAGCAAAAAATAGGGTTAAATTGAAGAAGAAGAAGAAGAAGATAATGGTAAAAGGAGAACCAAAATATTCAAGGGTAATATACAAATATAACCCTATGTATTTGAGAAAGTGCAAATATAACCCTGAGATAATTTTTAGTGCAAA
>JAULKJ010000010.1:2057008-2077237 GCA_032355405.1 Rubia balearica
GTTAAGTTCAAAACCGTACCGAACCCTTACGGCGATCCAACGCTTCTTCAATCTTCGTTGCTATGCGCCCTGCATCATATTACTACGGGTTTAAAATCAGAGTTCCAAGTCTTACTAATGAATTAGCATCCTAAACAAAGCAGCATCTTCATCCTAGTTTTGCTTCACTCAGTTACATACTGATATGAGTCAGACAAACACAAACAGATACTACTAGTTTAGCCACCAAGAATCGACACGTTCATGGAAAACATTGAAGCATCGCCATCCACTTCGTGTTCTTTGATCCTGAACATGCACACCATTCCAATCCTGAGCTTGTTCCGTGAGTAAAAACCCCTCCAACCATGCCCGAATGTCACGTGCCTCGACGTGATCACCCTAGGATCTTCGTGATGCTTCACTCTAAGGCAGAAAGAGCCCTCGTCGGATATCAGGATCACAGACTTCTTCTCGCGCAAATCATACACCGCGACAAATGATGATGGGACCGTCTGTTGAGCAACATATCAGGTCCCATGCAAGCAACACAAGTAGTTTCAGTGTGAAGTAATTAAGGTCAGTGTTTTACCAGATGGCTTCGCAGCTCGTGATGTTGAGCTATGGTCACTACAAACATCAAGCCATCTTGATTTCGCGGCTGGTTTTCTACCACATTTCTCATAATGCCTGTGCCAGTGAATTCGAGCTCAAAACCGCGCAATGAAAAAGCAACTTAAGATCAGCCAGTTAGTTTAGATTAGCAGAATCATAAACAACACTAGTGATTTAGCTCATATTCTACACAGCACACATATTCTATAGATAACCTTAAACCTCTTACAAACAAAAAGCAATCTGCAAAGAACTACACAAATAATGTAATGAATCAAGAAAGCGAACAAAACATTAAAAGAGACAGAATCTGAATCCTTGAACATGGGATCCAAAACATACCTGGATTTTCGAGACCATAGGGCTGAATTCGTCTCTCGGGCCTAAAACAGCCTCTCTTCACATCCTGGATGCTGCTATCCACAATCTCAATGCCATCATCGTCGCAATTTCCACAGGACTCGAGGATTGAATGCATGGATCGTTTCCTTGCGATCCCCCTCATTTTCGCAGGACTCGCAGAAGTGGCTTCTTGAACAAACTCGGGTCGCGAACTTTCACCAGCAATCAACTTCATCTTCACGTTAAGCGTCCTCTCTTTCGCTTGAATTTCCTCAGCAAAAACCGCCAACTTTCTCTCCTTGAAATGGAGCTCAGTTTCCTTCATACAGAGTCTTTCAGCTTCTGAGTACATCACCTTTTCCCTCTTCACCAAAAGCCTCTCTTTCAAATCAAGATCAGAACTCCTCATTTCCACCATTTGCAGCTTGCTATCAACCTGATTCTCTCTCCTAACCACAGCCTTCTCCTTGGATTTCAGCTTAGCTTCTTCTGAAAACATCGCAGTCTGCCTTTCCTCCAAAAATCGCTCCATGGCATCGACCTCATTCTCCCTCGCTTCCAACTCCTTCACTCTCAAATCAACCTCTGCCTCCATCGATTCATCCTTGATCCCCCGAACAGATTCCAGCCTCTTCGACCCCATCTCCCGTTTCACAGATTCCTGAACAAGCTTAAAATGCAGCTCCTTTGACTCGATCTCAGTGAAGCATGCTTTGATCACCTCCTGAACCTCCTCGAAATAGCCCTCCAACTCCCTCAATTCAAGAACCTGCTGGTTCATTGCACTCGGAATCCCATCTTTCTTCCCTTTCACAGCCCCCATGATTTCAGACAACTTCTCAAGAGAATCCATCTTTCCACTCCTGTTTTTCTCTTGATTTTTCTGCTTCAACAGGCTAAGAGAAAAGAACCCTTCTTAAGGAATCAGTAGATAACTCTCTCTTTTTTCTTCTGAAACCAAGATAATGCACATTACTTTTAATGGGAATCATAGATACTGAATAACCCTCATCATAATTCATAAACATGTTGCCTAAAGAGGAAGGGGGGTTAGGAACTGGTGAGCCATGAGGTTGGTGTGGTCTGACACAAGCCATGAGTTTGTGTACTAACTATTGACTTCTACGTGATAATGAAGATCACGAGTTATGATGCTTTTTTTAGTTTAGATTGGCGACACTTTTGCCATCTATTTCGTTTCGAGTATGACGAAAACAAACATTTTCAAGCTACTGTTGATCTATAGAATGCCATGAAATTATGAAAACAGGGCAAAATTTGATAAACAAGCTTTTCATTATGATATTTTTAACTCAGGGAGCACATTTTTAACTCGTAGACATTAAAGCTTTACAGAACATACAGTAAATTTAATGCTAACGCGGTACATTTGATAGGCTTGCAACAGGAAAACAGACTAGAAACACGAGACCAAAGAGTAAATTCAATACTCTCCACTTTAAGGGAAGACATTAAATCCACTATTGTGGTGTGTTAAATTCTACTCAGGCAAGCAAGCACGTATTTACAACTTCATCTGGTAGCTTTAACAAGCGCAGACCCGTACTTTCATAGTGTACAAAAACTCTTCAGAAAAGTGTACAAACAGTTGGGTCGAAAACCAAATTTGTTACATGAAAGAAAGAGAGAGAGGCTATGTGAAGGTATCCTCTCGGTCGCCTTCTGCTGTGTCGCCCTCTTCCAGCCTGCTGAACTCCAAGAAGTGTGTTGGTCGATGTTCCTGGTTGTAGTACTCCCTTGGAGTTGCCAGCTTCACTCCATACTTCATGCTTACGGTGTGCTTTACACCCATGAAGTTGTAATTCCATGGACCATTATCTGGGATCTGAAAGGAGGAACAAACATTGATTAAACCACGTGCACAGTAATACTGAACAGGATAGCTATGAGAAACGCACCACACAAATGTGAAGAAAAAACAGAAAGGCAAAGCTCGGCAGCCTTACCATGTAAAAGCCGAGGAAACGATCGCTCAAAAGCATCTGGACCTTCTCATAATGGGTCGGTAGGTACCCATGAGGATTGCTTCCTGTATCTTTGTTGGCACGTCCCCACTCATAACCAGATGAAGTTAGCTTGTAAGCAGTCAGTGAGCATGAACCCGGCGTAAAACTGCAGGTCAAGATAATGCACTTCTCTCCATCCCATTGCTTGTTGTTTTCCAGGATTCGAGCATGACTAGTCAGATCCTATAATAGACAAACATTAAAGTCAAATTTCATTTCAGATGGTCAACCAACTGATAAGAGCCACAAAAGCCTCTACAACATACAACTAGGTGCATAAATAGAGGCAGAAGATATCAGAATAATTTCAAACCTGGGGTGACAATTGAGGAAGTTCATTTGGCTGGGTATGCATCCATCCCAGAGGCTCCAGATCAGTTAAGAAGTCATGCTCGGGAAGAGCTGATGGCAGATGCACTTGTTGATGAGTTCCCCATTGCGGTACCATGGTAATACAACGAATTTCCTTCACTTGAGGATTATCTGGAGGACTTATGCCATACAAGTATCCTGCAATTTGTGTTCGCAGGTCCGCAACGCAGATAAACTTTTTCAAAATGTTCTTAGGCATAATGTACGTGTAACCAGTTTCCTGCAGAAGTAACAAAAAATTAAAAAGGTAGATAAAGATATCCACATCCACAAAGTACAGAAATCATTCACCAAAAATCACATAGATGACAAGAAAGTTGCTACCTTAATATCCTCAGAATTGACATAGATGTGGTTCACTCGTAGATAAAGGTTAGTGGCAGAGATGGCTCTGACACGCCAGTCAGTTTTAGACCCAAACGCAGCCTGCTCATACGGGCTAGTAGTTGTCACAATGAGTTCATCTCCATGTACATTTGTAGTTCTCGTCGTAACTGCTGTCAGTTGACTAGCTTCCTTAGCCTGCACAAAGAAAAAAATCAGCTCAACTGAATAACAAACTCCTTGGACTCCATACACCCTCAATTGTAAAACAAACACGGCCATAAAACACCACAAAGAGACAAAAATAAATCACCTGCTTCTCTATCTCAGCAATTTGTTGTCGTTGCTGTGAAGGTGGAGTGATCTCAGCACCAAGTATGATATCACGTATCTCTGATTGTGTAAGCGCCGAGGTGCTCACATTGTTCTTCTTTGCATAATCAGACAATATAAGATCCCTCAAAGCAACCTCAACCTACAGCACATCAGCAAATGTATTTACTGTGAATGTAAAATCAGGTAAATAAAGCCATCCATCATTGTTTATCTTGTAACTAGGAAAAATTGATAGATCAAGCAAGCTTACCTTCATCCACTGATCATCTGTCAGAGAAGGCCAGATATGATGCGGCTCAGTGACTATTGTCTTGTCAGGCTTCAGCAACATTTTTGCCTTCTCGTTGTTAACATGAAGTGCGCGCAGTATAAGAATTAGTCTAGAGAAAGCTGTGTATGACGAAATACTCTTGAGCCAATCATCATATATGTTGAACAAAACCATCTGGGGCTCAGTGGCCTTTAAAATTAGATCCCCAAACTTCTCAATTTTCAAACATGCCTGGAAAGGCAACTGAAGCTCACTTCCCTTGATAACAATGTTAGGGAAATCGAGCAGATGCACTTCCAATGGATCAAGCATTCCCTTACGAGTGACAATGATCTGTTTTGGCTGTTCCTCTACAGGCAGTGAGCGTACCAAAGCAGCAACTTCTTCGGCTGTTTTCCACTTGGCCAGTTGACCAAGTCGCTTTTGGCCAGCCCATACACTGGTGTGAATCACCTGAAAGACATTATACATCAGTATCATGCCATGAAAATGAATGAATAAGAAAAAAGGAGTTATGTGAGAAACCAAACCTTTAAAAATAACTGGCCGGTTCTTGGATTAAAGATGAAAATGGCACCATTAATGGGCTTTGTGGTGAGATTTCCCTCAAAAGTCTTGTGAATAGTGACCCGATAAACATTAGTGTCATCAACAAACCATATGATTTGATTACTGAAAATCTCCCCGTAATTCTGAGAAGAGAGATAAGGCTCTGTCGGCTCTGATGAATAAAGCTGCAAACCTTTCCTTATTCTCTCCCTTAGCACATACAGAGCAGGATTTGACTGCATAAACAAACAAGGAAGATTATACAGGAATTCCAACATCATCACACAACACAACAAACATGAAACAAAACATAAAGTTCCACAATACCTTCATAATCTTGTTCATAGCTTGCGCAAGCAATGGTTTTGAGCCTGGAAACCAGTTACCGAATGCTGAATGCAAGTTGTAAGCAAGGTCGAGTCCAATCATCACCCCTGTGTGTAGGAAAACCAACATTAAAATTCCATTTTAAACATGTATCTGCCACAAAATTAACTGCAATCAAAACTTCAAGATGGTGTACCAGTTGGAGACGGGTAGATTGACATATTGTCTGTTGTGTAATCCATGAATTTTGCCCTTGTGTAACGCTCAATATCATGAGAATCATAATCACCCCAACGGAGCTGCACATCTATCCAGTACTTATTACTGGCTTTCTGATCAAAGACATCCTTTGACTCAGCTACAAGACTAGGCTTTGACATTGGCCACCTATGGGCTGCGAAGAGTAGTATGTCAGCACATGAACTGTTCATCTTGTAACTTTTCCGGGGATGGATAGTTTCTTTCTGCACAGTCTCAATTTCTAGAGCATCAAGCTCTTGATCCAAGACCTGGCAAAGATCCATAACAACACTCTCATGGATCTTCTGCCACAAGTGAGCTCGGAATATCTGAATCAGTGATATCTTGAGCGTTGGTATCTTTCCATGCATGAATATTCCCGTTAGATCAAGCTGTACTTGGAAACCAACATAGACATTGGCCCTATTTATAGTAGGGGACCACCAGAGTGTAAATCTACGATTAGGAATTTGGTTAAGCCCAGATCTTTGCGCATTGGTCAGCTTCTTATACTTCATAGACTCTTCAAAACCAGATGCCTTTTCCCAGAAAAGACCCTCCCAGGTAGGAAAGCTGGAAAAAACACAAAAAATCAGTACAATGAAACGCAGCAGAAAACAATAATCTGATTCATCATATGATCTAGAGAAGGAATGAGGAAGTAGTATCAATTCAGACGTACTATGTTCCCTTAAACAAGGTGTGCTCCAAAATTCCTTCAACGCCTCCTAGTGCTTGAATAACATCAGTTCTATAATTGTTCAAATTCCAGAGCTTTCCATCATGCCTCTGATGCGTCCACCAGAATGGGTTCTGCTTCAAGACTTGATACTGTTTAAAATCTGTTCTTACTCTCCATCCCTTGTCATATGCAAGGGTGTGCCGGTCCTTCTGAAACAAAGTATTGATCCTCGGAATACCACGATCCCAAGAATCCTGCAGCAAAAACAGAAAAGAGTAAGCCAGAGTTTACCTTCAGGGGTAAAATGCCACCCACAACCAAAAGAGGATAACTGTGAAAGATATAGCAGCAACTCACCTCCAGATCTTCAAGAGTCAACCGCCTATTTTGTGCCTGCGCTTCCTGTCTCTTTAAAGCATATTCAGCCCAAACTCGTTGGGAATCAATAAACTCACTCTCCCAAGGCTGTCATGGAATCAAGGCAGATGTCAGAAACTCTGTCGCACAGGAAAAGGGTAAAGAAACGCTCAAAGATCTTGCATACCTGTATATAGCGATAAAGATTGGGAATCAACTGATCTTCCTCATGACTCATACCACTCCTAAAATGTGTCACACCAACATCTGTCTGCTGACTATATCGAAGATCACTCTGAGGAATCAAAATGTGACCCATTGACAGCATTCCCAGTCCACCAATTTCCTTTGGTGTGTAAAATATCACAGGAGGGAACCTGCAAAAAATCATTCCAAAGGAAAATTTAAGCAATGTGTCAAAAGATTCAGGAAAATTTCAACCCATGAGCACAAACTTTACCTGCTAGGCATTTTGGAGTTCAGTCCAATCTTAATACGTGTTTGGATTTTATTCTCACATTTCACAAGTAAATCCAGCAATTCTTGTGTGTGAACAGTTGCTTCACGGAAATAAGTCATTAAGCCTGGCAACAGAATATCAGAAGAATTCAGAACCACACTAGCAGAAAATATCATTAAGGAGAGCACGCATACATTAAAGATTAAAAACAGTGTGTACCTATCAAAGCTGTATTCCATTTGTTGACAATCTTGGTGAATGTGGTAGAACCTGATGACATAAGAATCTGCCTAACACGATTCTCAAACACTTTCATATGCTCATCATCAACACGCAAAAAAGCAACAGCAGTTCGCTCTTTGGTCTGTTCATTCTGCAAGTTCCATACCCCATCTCTTGTATTGCTAAATGCCTCCTGGGTCATTCTAATCTTTGGTAGAATACGAACCTCAAACCCGCACATGCTAAAGAGCAAGTTCGGATTGTCCTTGCTGTAAACGGAAACAAAACTATTCTCCCATTCCAGTGTGGTGATACTTCTAGGAAGACGATTCTTCATGTCCCAGAACACACTTCTCCCAAGATTGACTAAATAAATTCACAAAGAAAACGTCACAATCCCTTAAGTAATAAAAATTAAATTAAAGAATAAACGTAAGCAAAAGAAGAATATTTACCATCGTGTTTCATGAGCCTCATCCGAGCATCTCTAGGCCAGCACTTCTTGTTGTTATAACCAACCATATTCTCATTGTTGGGATCAGGATGCTCAGTAAGATAACGCTGGATCAGGTCTCGTGCCTCTTCATGGGTAAACCTAAACAATATGTGCACCTTATCAATGTACCGCGAGTACAATCTAATGGGATGTCTTGTTTCCACTTTAGCGTCCCAGAAGGTTATGAACTCATTTGGCATATGTGGTGGACCAGCAATTTCACTGGCTCGAGTCAAACCAAGAAGCAAGAGATCAAGGACTAGTCCATAGTACTGAACCACAAAAGAAGCAAATTGCAGACCGCGAATAAGACCATAAGAATTAGTATGACTCATATCCTTGTAAGACAGCACAACATTGTTCTTTGCAGTGACATAATCAGCAATATTGTGATCAAGAACCAAACGGAGAAGCCTGTTCAGCATAGTCAGATCAATCTTGTCAAAGAATTTCTCAAATTTTGTTTGCAGCATCACAACACACTGCCCTTCACTCGTGTCCCACACACTTTGCAGGTTATTTATGCCCTGGCACCATTTATAGACGAGCAAGGGAGGGGGCTCAGAGTCTGCAGGCTTTATCCAATTTGGAAAGAGATGGCGCTTGTCACCTTCATACCATAGATACTGATCCAGATATGCATCTGTTATCTTCTCAAGGGGTTCAATCTCGTAAACAGGTATCAGATAGCTGTACAAGTCCATGAACTCTATACCAACTTCTTTGAACTGCCGCTGGGTCAGAAGATGACGTTTAATACGGGAAAGAGCCTCATGTGGGTTATCATAAGCTTGTTCAATAAGACCCAACTCTTCTCTTTGCAGTTGATTTAGCCTCACTGCCACACTGTAAGACTCCTTTAACCTTTCCAGTGCAAGGATGAGAAGTTTTGTGTCATGCTTATAGGATAAAGGAGGAAACGGGATAGGTGTGAACTTTCTTGATTCCAACCAATGCACAGTGGTAGTGTAAATGGCTACTGCTTCTTCTGGGGTGACATATGGACCATCTTTCAGATAAT
Source organism: Rubia balearica (assembly GCA_032355405.1). Lineage (NCBI taxonomy): Eukaryota > Viridiplantae > Streptophyta > Magnoliopsida > Gentianales > Rubiaceae > Rubia > Rubia balearica. The sequence goes on from JAULKJ010000010.1 coordinate 2,065,629, forward strand.
TATGTTGGCGTTCTTGCTCAGCTTTGAGCCAAAGACGAGTCAACCTTCCAAGGTTCTTCCGACAAACTGTTTTGTCCACAGTTGCACCTCTTCGTATACGCTCACGGTTATAATGAGCCACATTAGTCCACCAATCAGCTTTTGACTTAACATAACGGAGAATCATGTTCTCAATTGGAACAGGCAGACCAGGTACCTTCCAAGGGATATTTGCTTTCCAACATCGCCATGCTTCACTCAGATGCTGCAAGATTGTTCTTGCCTTGTTCTGCTTAATACCTTCCGGCATAGCATCAAGAACATCATGCATCACAGCAGCCCGAAGCTCCAGGTCGAAGTGGCTCTCAACACGTTGCTTTGTAACAGTTTTAGCAACACCTTTAGAATGACGACCTTCAAACTGTCTTGCCAGCAAATTACCCAACCACCTTTCCAGAAGAGGGACAATCCCACGAAGGAAAAACAACCATACCCTCCACATAGGAGCCCAAAAACCACACCCAGGTCCTTTCCCAACAGGCCCAGTGTTAAATCGGTAATAAATCAAATGCTTCAAGTCCTTACACATTCTTATCTGCCGCATAAGCCTGTACTTGTATCTATACATACCCGTCAGCTGTCCCACGTGGGAAAATATATACTGCAAACCATCAGCCAATTGAAATGCATCAACATTCCCCAAACGGAACTGGATGTTGGCATCAACTACTAGCTTTGTCAACCTTAGTATTTCACGGCACAGATGAAAAGCATTACCAAAACGGGACTTCTTTCGCTCCTTCGTTGTCAGTGTCTTGACAGGCTTCAAGTTGAAATTATAGTCAAGATGCAAATAGTTCAAATTCTTCCTGTGAATCAACAGATTCAGCATGTTATACCCCTGTTTACAAACTTGGAGACCAGCTTCAGCCCAATCAAGTTCTGTAGTTTGGAAAAACTTTGTGGCTGCAAGAGACCGGAACAGGTATTTCTTTTTCTGAGCCTTTGGTGGCCTGTGATGCAACTCATTTAACACAAAACATTTCAACAACTTCTGGTAGCTCACCCTAACTTTGACCGGATATGACGGAGGACTGCAAAACAGCAAAATGAAAATATTTAAGGGACATCAATAAGGACCTGCATCAGAAAAGCACAAAAAGAGAGAGACAAGTAACCAAGTCTTACCAGTGTTCCTTGTACCACTCGGACACAAGAGGTATGTCTTCAGCACGTCGCATCCGACCAGACCTCATGTTGAAAGGGCGTGGAGCAAACAGAAGTGAAATACCAGCAGCAGTGGTATCAGTATATATAGGAGTATCTTTAAGTAATGGTTCAACTCCTTCAGGCAATGAGAAGTCCTCATCATCATCATCCTCTAGATGTTTCTTGTCCCGCCTGTCCTTATTTGAGCTGGTTATGGTATGAATTAGAGGGTCATAATAAAAAGCAGGTAGATCAGGATCCTCCGTCTTTATGTACATCACCATAGGCGTATGGTAAACACAAAGTTTCACCTTTCGGGGTCTATTGTTATATAGGTGAGGGAAAGCAATTCTGTACTCTGTTCTCAGGGGTGACCTGATTATAAGCTTGTTAATGTCATTAAATTCATTCCAGTCCTCATCTCCTTTTTCCATGTCCCGATACAACGGCTCAAACTTAGGGCCACCTGATAAGAAATTAAGCAATAAGCAGGACTACTAAATCAATTTATTCCCTGTAACAAACATTATACGGTGGGAAAAACTGGTGCATGGCTTAAATTAAATATTAAAACCGGCAGGATTGGGTAGACTGTAGACATACCAGGTATACACATGTTGAGAGCTTTAGCAGTAAAAAATGACTCCATATCGAACAAGTAGAAATAGTTGCGGTCAATTAGATCTGACAGGAGCTGTCCTGCAAGGCGATGAAGAGTTGCCATGATTGGAAGCGATAAATGCCACTTCCGGTAACTGGGGCCATTTATGAGCTTGGTTTTAACCAGGGGCTTATGATCATAAAACCAAGTATAAACAGCAGAATCTTCTTCTTCGTCCAGCTCTAACTGAATTGGTTCTAAAGGATCAACATCTAAAATATTATCAGCATAATCCAGTGGTGGCTCTTCATCATCAAAAGGTGGAAACCTCATTCTCTTGAAATGGCGCCGGTCTCTCTTCTCCCTACGCATCATGATCCACATTGTACCCCACTGAAAAATGAATTAAACACAAAATCAATAAAACAGTCGTGCAGTGAGTGAGACATTAAAAGAAGCAAATGAAATAAAATGAAATCAACTCCATCAATGATACCGGAAAAGCAAAACATAAAAGCCAAGAGAAGAAATGCACCCTCATAAGATCACTAAAAGCTCAAGCAAGACAAAGTACCTGTGCCAAGTAAATTGGCTCAACAACCCATGGTATTTCATTGACAAAGGTAATAGCCCCCGTGATATGGTATAAAACCTTAACATCCCGAACCTGTAATTTAAACCAAGCGGTTAGCACACAACAGCTCAAGCAAGTAAAAGGAAAACTTCAGAGCAGTGAGCACGCAAAGTACCTGTTCCCAAGGCATTGGCATGTTTTCAAGAAGCTTGTAGACAGCATGTGGGACAAACTTCAGAGCTCCCAAATACACACGTTTATCATGACGATATTTCTTTGACGACATGTCTCCATGATCTCTGCAGTGAACAAATTCATGACATCAAACATTCATTCTAAGATAAGTCACAGACTCACAGTAACAAGAAATTTATAACAAAATCAATAGTAATCTATTATTAAAACAATGTGAAACATGAGATCATACTAATGCAAAGCATATATAACGCATGCCCAGTAAAAAGACGATAAACTAAACTATTTAAGATCTGTTGCTATGCCTTAGCTATTTTCTTTATTTTCTAATGAAAATAACACTCTGAAGCAATCTGAACTAAACTCACTACATGTTAATACCAGTTAATCCCAATAACAACTGAATCAGATCAAGTTAAAAGAACAGGGCCTGCGCCTAAAATTATGAAGTTACACTTCTACAACCAAAGAGCTAAGCATTTGACAATTGACACAAACTATACATAATTAGTCATGAAGCAGGGGGTCCAAATACCCACATACACACGCTAAAGCCTAGCGAAACTGAAAAACTACCGAAAACTATCGGACAAACAAGGCTCGAATCCAGAAAATTATTCCAATTAAGCCACCGCAAGAGAAACTAACCTAATAATCTTCCTCACATGCTCCGGAGGCATGTCCTCTTTCTGCGTCTCAACAAAGCCAAACTTTCTCTTATCACTGTAGCGCTTCGAGTTGAGCTGCATCCATTTCCTAGCCTTCTCCTCCAGCTGAGCTTCAGTAGGCAGCACCGTGTACGACGGCGGTGGCGGAAGCGGAGGTCCCCCGCTCGGTCCACCAGCTCCGGAAGTTCCCGGCGGCATCAAGGGCGGCGGAATCCCGGGAGGGGGAGGCGCGCCGCTCCCGTCGTCCGGATTGCCGTGGCCCCACATATCCTGTGGGTTAGGATTCCACATGGCTCTGCGCTAGAAACGCCCAAGCCAGAGCTGAAAACTTTGGCAGGTTGGATATCGTGGAAATGAAATCTCCGGCGACCGGAGAAGTTCTTGCTCTAGGGTTTTAGAAACTAGGAGAGTGAAGCACGATTATCTCTCTCCAATGAAAAGAGCGGAAACGAGTGGGAATTAATTTTGCGAGGTCGGGGCTTTGGAATTTATTCGGTCCGTTTGGATCGGGTTACTTATGGCGGTGGTACGTGTATTTTTAGTGATGGGTATACGTCTGTAATTTTATCTCAAATATTATTAATTATAATATAATGATTGTTCTCTGACAGTTTGTAGGAGTTTGCTAATTAGTGAACATAACTGTGCTAATGCCACAAACGGTGATGCCTTGAATAGTCCTTATTAATAATATGTAAGTATTCCATCAAAAAAATTGTCCTTTGACATTTGTATTCATCCAAATCCGTTGTAACCAAAGGTATATGTGTGATTTAACTTTCCTAAAATCCTAAAACGACTTGAATCTTGATTTCCCTAACCGTTTAAAACGACAACGTTGCATGTAATAGATGTCACTCCCTCACCTCCGTTCTCCTTCCTCTCTTAGTCTTTATCCCTGACAAAATTATGCTCCAGATTGTGATATCTGAAAAGCACTTGACGGTGACCTAAGTCAATCGAGGCAGTTGCGAAGTTTGCCGAAATCCATTAAGTACTTGGCAGTGTTAATATTCGAGTAGTGTTCTTTTCAAGCACAATATAATATTTGTTTTTTGCCTTATATATTCGTCCATATCTGCTGTCAACCGGTGTATGTTTGTAATTTTATCGCAAGTAGAATATAATCAAGATTCTTTGACATTTGTGTTCGTCATATCTGTTAACCAAGGTTATGTCTATAATATTAATTTTTCTAGAAACCTAAAATGACTTCAACTTTTGAATCTTGATTTCTCTAACCATCTAAAACGACGATGTAGCACATGATAGATGTCACTCCCCTCACATCTATTCTCCTTCCTCTCTTCGTTAAATTCTACTCCAGATTGTGATGTCTGGGAGGTACTTGACGATGACTTGAGTTGATCGAGGCAGTTGCGGGGTTTGACAAAGTCAATAAAGTACTTTACAGAATTGATATTCGGGTATTGTTCTGCAAATTGATTTTAAATAGCAAACTGTACGCTCATTTACAACTCATGTAACACAACTGCATAAAGTACTACTGCATATTTACTTTATGATTGTTCATTTGTAGTCCATGAATATATGATTTCAATTGCTGAAACTTGAAACATTAGTTGATAAATGTTTGGTGGTTGTGGATTTCACATCTAACTGAAGTGTTGGACATTGTAGTGTGCAATAAAATCAGCACCTTTACATGGACTTCGGGAACAGGTAGTTCGAAGACTTCAGGTTTTGTTTTTCTCTATGGTAGTAAAAAAAAATTGTTGTAAATTTAATGCTATTGTATTTGGCAGGATGTGACTGAGGTACCTAAGATGAATTTCCTGATAATAACTGGAGGGGCAAAGTTTAGGATGGAATCGGTGAATGGGAAAGCTTGTGCATCACCAATGCAATATATCCTCATGTTGGCTTCTTAGGTACTCTTAAATGTCATTTTCATTGTATCAAGCCTTCGTAATAATATTTGTTTTATGTTCATGACTTTCGAACTTGATATCTATGAGTTGTATCATGAAGCTGAGATTGAGTCCTTCATTTGGCGAATGAGAATTAGGTTATAAAATCTCCTCGGATGATAATGGTAATGACTTTACTTTAGTCTTATGTGCCTTATGCATACCCGAGCTATAATTTGATGATCTCTTTAAAAAGGAAATATTTTAAACTTGGGATTGTACTTTGATTTGGATTGCCTTGTTGCAATGAGTGGTGGATAGATTCTATTGGTTGGTTGTGCTGGTATTTTGAGTTGTTTTAATTTTCCCATTAAGTTAGAGCATCAAGAGTTTTGGTTGCGTGTGGAAAACAATAATACATAGCAAAGTTGCGATTTACTTCAGTTGAATTAACGTCCTCTATATTTTACCAATATCATCTGGACATTTGTTCAAGGCTTTCCAATATCAGTCGGTGTAGTCATTCATTTTTACTTTTATTTGAAAAAAAACCATGTAATTATTGTATAAAAAATATTTTACATTATAAATAATAAAATCATAATATTATCTGTTAAAGAATTAATAAATACATTATTCAACGAATAACATTTCTTTTTTTTCAAAGTATATTAATAAGCAATTCTTATAAAAAAAATGCACAAGTCTTCAATTTGAACTGATACACTACTTCTAGCACGCTAATAAGTACTCCTCACTCTAAAACTCATTCAAATTTAACATGATACACTAGCTTCTAGCCTCCTTGTCTTCCTCACAAACGCATCCAGAGTTGAACTGCTACACGCTTCTAGCTAACAACACATGCATCAAAACTGTTTACCTCAGCTCAACTCAAATCAATCACTTCCAAAATTAAAACCGTCCTCTTTTAACCCTCAGTTACCTCAATTTTCAATGGGAGAAGAAAATTGTAAAAGGCCAAGTGAATCAACATCTTCAAACAGCAGTAGCACGAGTATCACGCGGTGAAAAAAAGACGGAGAACTAAGATAATGTGTTGAATATGGGAATTGAGTTTAATTGATTGGCAAAGGTATTGAGTTTTATTTTAGATGTACTTACATGCCATCATTCTATAGCTACCAATTTAGTGACCAAATTAGTGAACTGTATTGCTTGGATTGTCGTTATGGTTTCAAGAATCAGTTGATGTTATGCACAAGTATATAAATTTTAGGAACTGAGGAGTAGCTCTGCAAGGGCTGGATTGGGAGTTCTTGGGCTGAGGGGTGCCTGATTTAGTTATATGAATTTTAGGTTTATTCAATGGGTTGCTAATGAGAAGTAGAATGTATAGCATATTGATTATAAATGATACCAAAATTAAGAGTTAAACGTGGTAAATGAATGGTAGAAGCCGGATGGGGAAATAGTAGGGAGCTAGAAAGTTGGATCAGAGGTCGCTTTGTACTTAACCATTTTAGTAATGATAAGTTTTACATATTTCCAAAAAAAAATAGTGAGGTTGAGTTTGTTGTAGCATTATGGGCAGCAACATGGACATGGTTATTGTTAACAACAGAGGTCGGGAATTATTTTCAGTTACAAGAGGATCATTTTGAAGCTTAGTTAGACCCTAGTTATTTGTATCCAAAATAGATTGAGGGTCATCCAAAGGTTGACCAGTGGGTTCCAGATTTGAAAATTTAAGCATGTCAAAAAATCAAGAGTGCAAATAGACCCAGGAGTATTACAAAAATCCCATATAAATAAATGTAAATTTTAGTTTGAAAATAAATACTACCTTACGTTGGAACCTTAATATTCAGAATTAAACTTCCGGCATTTGAATATTTGATCCCAATTTTCAACTTCCCATTCGAACCTTCGACAATTGATCCCATTCGAACCTCAACTTCCAAATATACCGAAACTGAATAACCCAACCCTCTCGACAAATAATTTCAACCCTAAGTCTGCAAAGTCGCTTCAGATCACTGACAAAAAGAACAGTTCAATTCCTTCTATACGCGCTTCTAGCTTGACACTCATAAAAAATGTGCAACTCTCCTTAGCTCAAATCAATCACTTCCAAAATTAGAATGTATCAAATGCGGATCAAAAATCGCTTTGTACTTAATCGTTTTAGTAATGAGAAGTTCTACTTATTTCCAAAAAAATAAATTAGTGAGACTGAGTTTGTTGCAGCATTATGGGTAGCAACATCGACATGGTTATTGTTAATAGCAGAGGTAGGGGAATTATTTTCAGTTACAGGATGATCAGTTTGAGGCTTAGTTAGACCCTAGTTATATGTATCCAAAACAGATAGAAGGTCATCAAAAAGTTGACCAGTGGGGTTCCAGATTTGGAAATTTAAGCATGTCAAAATACAAGAGGGAAAATAGACCCGGGAGTATTACAAAAAGCCCACAAAAACAAATGTAAATTTTATTTTGAAAATAAATACTATCTAACGTTGGAACCTCAATATTCAAAATTAAACTTCCGGCATTTGAATATTTGATCCCAGTTTTCATCTTCTCAGAGAACCTTCAGCATTTGATCCCATTTGAATCTCAATCTCCAAATATGCCGAAACTGAATACCCCAACCCCCTCAACACCTAAGTTCAACCCTAAGCCCGCGAAGCCGCTTCAGATCACTGACCAAAAAACAGTTCAATTCCGTCTATACACGTTTCAAGCTTGCAACGCACTCGTCAAAATTATGCAACTCTCCTCAGCTCAAATCAATCACTTCCAAAATTACCCCCCTTCTTTTAACCCTCGGTTATCTTAATTTTCAATGGGATAAGAAAATTGTAAAAGGCCGAGAGAATCAACCTCTTCAAACTACAACAGTACAAGTGTCCATGCAGTGAAAGGAAGATGGCAAACTAATATGTTGAATCAAAGAAATGAGTTTAATTAATAGGCAGAGGAATTAAATTTATTTTAGATGTATTTATATGCTTTCATTCTGTAGCTACCAATTTGGTGAGCAAATTTGTGAACTGTGTTGCTTGAATTGTCGTTATGGTTTCAAGAAACATTTGATGTTATGAACATGTGTATAATTTTAGGAACCGAGAAGTAGCTATGCTAGGGCTTGATTGGGAGTTCTAGGGCAGTTGGGTGCATGATTTAGTTCTATAAATGTTAGGATTATTCAATGGGTTGGTAATGAGAATTAGTAATGCTTAGTGCGGGGGAGATGGGATGAATAAAAGTGTGGCTACTCAGATGCAGCAAAAGGTAAGGGTGAAAACAATGGTTCTGAAAACTGCTATTGCTGAAACTGACCAGAAATGATAGATACTTAGAAAGTAAATGTTTTTTATAACATTGTAGAATGTATATTATATTAATTGTGTATGATACCAAAATTAAGAGTTAATTGTGCTAAATGGATGGTGGAAGCCGAATAGGGAAGTAGTAGGGAGATGAAAGCTGGATCATAGGTTGTTTTGTACTTAATCGTTTTAGTACTGAGAAGTTCTACTAATTTCCAAACAAAAATAGTGAGGCAGAGTTTGTTGCAGCATTATGGATAGCAACATGTACATGGTTATTGTTAACAACAGAGGTTGGGGTATTATTTTAAGTTACAGGATGATCAGTTTGAGGCTTAGTTAGACCATGGTTATTTGTATCAAAAATAGATGGAAGGTCATCAAAGGGATGACAGGTGGGATTCCAAATTTGGACATTTAAGCATGTCAAAAGAGTAAGAGTGCAAATAGACCAGGGAGTATTGCCAAAAGGCCATATAAAAAAATGTAAATTTTAGTTTGAAAATAAATACTACCTAACGTTGGAACCTCAATATTCAGAATTAAACTTCTGGCATTTGAATATTTGATCCTAGTGTTTGTTTTCTCAGAAAACCTTCGGCATTTAATCCCATTTGAACCCCAGTCTCCAAATATGCTGAAGTTGAATACCTCAACCGCCTCGACACCTAAGTTCAACCCTAGGCCTACGAAGCCGCTTCAGATCACTGACAAAAAAATAGTTCAATTCCTTCCATACACGTTTCTAGCTTGCAACACACTCGTCAAAACTATGCAACTCTCCTCAACTCAAATCACTCACTTCCAAAAACAACCCCCTCTTCTTTTAACCCTCAGTTACCTCAATTTTCAGTGCGAGAAGAAAATTGTAAAAGTCCAAGAGAATCAACCTCTTCAAACTGTTGCAGCACAAGTGCCATTGCGGTGAAAAGAAATGGCGAACTAATGTGTTGAACATGGGAATTGAGTTTAATTGCTAGGCAAAGGAATTGAGTTTATTTTATATGTATTTATATGCTCTTATTCTGTAGCTTCTAATTTGGTGAGCAAATTAGTGAACTGTGTTCCTTGAATTGTCGTTATGGTTTCAAGAATCACTTGATGTTATGAAAATGTGTATAATTTTTAGGAACTGAGTACAAGCTGTGCTAGGGTTTGATCGGGAGTTATTGGGCAGGGGGTGCATGATTTGGTTCTATAAATGTTAGGATTATTCAATGGGTTGGTAATGGAAATTAGTGAGGCTAAGTGCCAGAGAGATGAGATGAAGAAAAGTGTTGCTATTCATATGCAGCAAAGGGAAAGGGTGAATGCAATGGTTCTAAAAACTGCTATTGCTAAACCTTTTTATGGGAATTGAAGGGTCATAAATGATAGATGCTTTGATAATGAAAGGAAAGTGAATATTTTTGATAATATTGTAAAATGTACAGTGTATTGGTTATGGATGAAACTAAAATTAAGAGTTAAATTTGCTAAATGGATGATAGAATCTGAAAAGAGAAGTAGTAGGGAGATAGAAAGCTAGATCAGAGATCACTTTGTACTTAATCGTTTTGGTAATGAGAAGTTTTACTTATTTCCCCAAAAATATAGTGAGTCTGAGTTGGTTGCAGCATGTTGGGTAACAACAAGGACATGGTTATTGTTAACAGTAGAGGTAGAGGCATTATTTTTAGTTATAGGATGATCATTTTGAGGTTTAGTTATACCATGGTTATTTGTATCTGAAATAGATGGGGGGTCATCTAAGGACTAGGGGTGTTAAAAAATACCCGACCCGCAATACCTGGCCCGTCCATCCATTGGCCCTGTATAAAATAGTACTTCTACATTTTATAGGGCCGGGTACCCGGCCCAAAATTTTTACATTTTAACGGGCCAGGGCAGCAAAAATGCAATTTTTGGGTACCCGGGATACCCGGTATTATTAAAATATATTTAATTTTGAATAATATTTTTTCTGCACATCTATTCTCAATTCTCAATTTTCCATAACTATGTTATATTAATTATTAAATAATGCGAATTTACATAATATTCAAGTGATAAATTTTGAACCATTCTCTTGCAACTCTGAATTTGCAATGGCCCCTTCTATGTTCTGGCCCTTCCCTTTCAGCCTCGAATTTTTAATAATAACTCTGGTCACAACTCTATTTTGGCAGTAGCCAGTAGATCAAGTTGATAAAAATATATATTTAATTTTCCATCACAAATTTCTTATCAAACTTTCATAAGGTCACCACTAAATTAAAATTTATTTACACAATGATTTTATTCTTGTCATTTCAGCATATTTTGTTATATTCATTCAAACTAGGGGATGATGATGATGATTACGGATTTGTTACTATTAGTAATCATTATATGTTGACTTTTTAATGATAAAAGGTGATAATTATTTGTAAAAAATGTCACGAGAATTCAATTGTTAAACTTCATTACCATCATTATAAAGACATTTTTCTTGCACTAATACAAATTTGTTACATAAAAATGATAATTATCTCAAAACATTAATTTTAAATGGGTCAACAAGTACCATGTTAACAGTCTCGAACAAGAATTGAGTTCCCACCTCCCGGACGTCGTTCCCGCCTCCCTGCTAGCCACCGAAAATCTTCGCCGGTTCGATCCTCACCAAAATTGTGCGCCGATCCCCACCGTTCGCGTTGCCTGGATCGTGCTCCCCCGTTGCTCCTCGATTCCCCGGTCCCGGCTCACTTTTTCTCGCCCCGCATTTTCCCCAAACCAGTGGTGCTCGCGTTTTGCCTCTCCATCGGCTCGCATTTTCTGGTTTCTCCCCCGGTTCTAGCATTTCCCGGTGGGCGCGGGGCCAACGACAGGAGGCAGGAGGCTGTAAGGTGGCAGGGGAGCTCACGAGGTGGCCGGGGGGTGCAGGGGGAGACGGGTGCAGGGAGAGGCAGGAGTCTGCGAGGTGGAGGGGGGTGCTCGCGAGATTTGATGGCGGCGGGCGGTGGCGGCGGTGAGTGGTGGCGCCAGTGAGTGGAAGGGGTAAGAATGGCAAATTTGTAATTTTATTTAGTTTTGTTTTTTAGAATTAAAATTAGTTTTATATACATACTCCCTCTGTCCCACTTTAAACTTGCTATTTGCTATTTCAGAGACAAACATTACAAACTTTGACCATAAATATAAATTAATATATAAACAATAAATATATCATGTGACATATCGTTAGATTTGTCTT
>JAULKJ010000010.1:2089370-2105243 GCA_032355405.1 Rubia balearica
TCATGTATCTGCAGATGATTGGGGAGATGGTGGTGTTGTTCAGTGGGCAAAGGATGAGATGAACTCTCATCCTGAATGTATTCCAAGTTTTCTAGAGCTTCTAAGAGTCTTGCCTGAGGTATTGTAAAGCGTAAAACATCTAATTGAAACCAGATACATAATCCTTTAAATATTACCATATATGGATAAATATCATAGAGACTTTGAAGGTAAATCCTTTAGAAGTTTTAGTGGGATGGTTAACAGGCTTCTGACTGTCAGTGACCGAAGGTGAAATTAAAGCAGGAACTAATGCAAGCTTGCCTACATATTTGAATGAAACTTTGGTGATAGTTCTTTTTACAAGTAATAGTATCCCCAGTTCATATATTGGCTCTACTGTTTAGTGTCTATTGCAACCCAAACAATTTACTTCATTTTTAGGAGTAAGTTAGCAAAGTGTAATGGCAATTAGTAGCGCGGCTATCAGAAGATGTTATTAAATATGAAAACTCGGGCAGGACTTTGTAGAGCTCCTGATTTTCTGGGTTTCCCTGGAGCAGTGTATATTATTTTATATAGATATGTGTGTGTTTATACCATCTCTTAATTTTTGGGGTTACCTCTATGAGTATTGATATTTTTGTCTCTTTTCTTAGACATGTTTAATTGGGGCTCCTTCATCTAGTTACTGTTGTTTTGATGAGAGAACCATCTTTTCTTTTAACTTCGAGAAATGAGCTGTTCGCCTGTTCTTAACGACTTAGGAGGTTGCTTCCTATGAGTGCTAATAATTTTACTGGAGTATGTATGAGATTGTTTGTACTGAGATTGTCTCCTTTACCCTGTGCTCAGGAATCATTTAACTACAAGATATCAGTTCGACCTGATAGACGTCGTCAATTTGAAAAAGAACTTGCTTCTGTTGTGGGGACTGCTCTTAATTTATTGACTGCTTGTTTGAGTATCAATGAATACAAGGAGCAGGTAGGGACTTTCATTATTCTGGTTACTTAATTTTATTGCCATGTATGTACTTTCCCCCTTATTTTTACATTATCCTTGGGTAAAATATGTAGCTCATGATTTTTTCTAATTGACTGTTTAACTGATTAATACACTTTTGGAGAACTACCTTACAAGAATGTGAATTTGCTCATGTTGTGCATTTGGTTTTAAAAAGCGTGCTTAAAGCGCTGAGCGCAAGGTTGAGCGCTTTGTATCATGAAACGCTGAGCAGGACGGAAGCGCCCGCTTTTTAGTGCTTTTGCCGAAGCTCAAAGCGCTCGAAAAAGCGCGCTTTTCGGCTGAAATGGCTTCTACATTTTGTTTCCTTTTTTATAATTAAATATTTTGGGCTGAAATAGAGTAGGTTTTAGTGTTAACTAATTCATGATTATTAACAAAACAGAGTTTAGATGGAGATTAGGTCTATGGGGATACTTTTGGTGGAGATGATGATTTTTTTTATGACTTGAGTTTAGAGCCTTAAATGATTTCATTATAATTTAAGAATCTTTTGATCTTAGTTGTTCAATTCTTCTTACTACCTTCAAAACTTTGAATTTGGTATTGTATTGAAAGCTTTATTTGCCTTTTATGATTTTGTGATATTATTCTAAGTTCTAAGTTCTATGTTGTGTCTTTAATGAAATAATCCTAGTTCATGTAAAAACGCACGCTTGCGCTCAGCGCTTCGCACTTCGGTGATTTTTACCGTTAGCGCTTCATTGCACTTTGTGCTTTTTAAAACCCAGGTTGTGCATAATTGAGAGTGCCTTACATTATTCGTTCAGTCTGTACATATTTCCATGCTATTGCTAGAATGGGGGTGACTCATTGTTCTCATCATTCATACTTTTTTAGCTGCTTCAAGTTTCATGCTGGTTCTACAAACTTCACTCTGAAAATTGATTTTTTTGGGATTACTAAGCATTTTTTAGCTGATATAATGTGTAAATGAGTATAGAATCTATATCGTCCTTTTCCTGCCTCATATCTTACCAAGGAGCGGATCTGGAGGCTAAATCAACCCTCTCCTTTGTTCCATTTCAATTTCCTCCCCCTAACTATTTGGGCACCAGAGTGTTTTCCATGGAGAGCTTCTCTCTCTCTCAAAAATATGTTGAATGCAACACTCCTTTTGGACTTGTTCACTAAAATTATAGTCTTAGAAGCTAGCAGAAAAAGAATTCTAAATCTTAATGCTCAGTCGTTGATGCTGTATAATAAATTTGCTTATAGAATTGTGTTCAGATTTTACAAATTCTCTTTTGTCATTATTTGCTGCAGGTGCTGGAAGCATTTGCTTCCTGGCTAAGGCTAAATCATAGGTATCAGCTTTCTGCTTCCCTAACTTATCAACAATCAACAACTTGCTTGTCCTTCGGTTGCTGCTAATGAAGTGTTTTTAGTAACGTCATATGCATGGGGGCTGAACACTGAAATAAAGTGTATTTGTTTCTATGTTTTTGGAATTATTAGTTGTTTTGATTTCTCTTTTCTTCTCATATATAATTTTTTACATTCCATATCTACTCATCTATGATAGACTTGATCTTTTAGCATTATGACACTCTAGTCTTAACTTCCACAATTTCAATAATGTATAATTTCTGAACTCTCATACAGACAATTTTTCCTCAGGTCTCATAATTGACATTTTCAAAAAAAAGTCAATCAGACATTTGGGTTACTTTTCTCTCTCTTTTCGCTTAGTTAGTCACTAGATTTGGATAAGCTCAGTTCTTACTGAAAGTCTTTTTGGAAATATAATTATATATGGCTCCAAAGTGGTTAGTGTTCATTTCTCTCAGTCTTGGGATTACTCTATTTGGGGTATAACTCGAGTGCGAGAAATAGGCATATCTCTGGGCATGAATAGGATGAAGGTGCTTGATAAAAAATAGTTACGACCTTCATTTTCTGAATCCAGCCAGGTGGCTTTTCCGTTTGCAAATCCTTATTTGTTAGTGTTTGGTACTTGGATCACCTGCAGAATTGTGAAACGTCATGTGCTTGCTGCAAAACAGATGCTGCCGGTTTCACTGTACACTCCTGTCTGGCACTGGATTTGCAGGAAAACAGGGCTTGGCATTATGCTCTGTTACTTTAATAAATCATGGCAGATTCATCAGGGTTTAATAATTATTGTGTGGAAGACATTTCATCAATCCATATTTATAAGAAAAGTCAAATATTATCTTGGTGGGACTAGGTATATCTCATGTTCTGGATGCTAGAGAGGACTCGACTTAGCAGTTAGGACTATATGGGTACGCTGAGACCAGGGTGGTCAGAAGCTGTATCATTGTTAACATAATAAAGTGATTATGATTATTCAATTCTTCACTTCTCATGCTTCCATCAGGATTGGTGGACAATAATTTGAAATTGTGATTTTGTCGGGTTTCTTTACACCTCTTTAATGTAGTTGGAGGCAAACTTTTGGGCTGTATGTTTAGCAATGTTGTTCCTAGTCAGTATCTTGCTACCTTCACTTCCTCAGTTTTTTCCTCCCTAATAATATGCAACGACCAGGATGATCTGGGAAGCTTCTGATTCTGAAAGAATTGATCTATGTAGCTGTTGGAATTAATCTGATTCTTGATATGGTTACCTATTCCTTGATTTCTGTGAACATATAGCATGGGGTTCTCAACTAGGTGATATTGACGTTGCAATATTGTTGGTGCAATCTGAGAACTACCAGGCCTCACATGGCTCTTTGGAAAAGGGAAAACTGGGTACTTATTTTACTGGTGCTTTGAATGCTACTCTGTAGTCTCAGATAGTTATTAGAGAATTCCTTGGTGCCATGCTTGACATGGCACAAAGGAAATAAATCATGGATATGGGCAATTACATTTATTACTAGGCATTTTCTCTATCTGACACACATGATGTCCCATAGTGCCGTGTAGCTTCTAACTGATATTACCTATTGCAATTTTATGTTTTAGGTGGTCATTAATTACTTTATGTGCAATTATTCATAGTCTTCTTTTTCATTGCATCACACACCAAATGCATCAGATATCTATTTATATTTACATGTAGTGCCCAATTTGGTAGTCTGAATGTCTCGTATGTTTATCTTTCATCCTTATGTTCCTTTCAGGATTCCTGCATCTGATCTTGCTCCTCATTTGCTCGTTCGCACAGCTCTCTCAAATTTGACTTCTGATGTTGTTTCAGAAGCCTCAGTTAATGGTAAACTTATCGTTGATGACTGAACAGATATTGAGCTGGTGTTTAATTTTGTATATGTTTGGGGATATGATAAGAGATTATTGATGCAGCACAAGCAGGTCTGATTTTTAACAGATCATAGCTGCTTTCTTATGGCTACTGGAAGAAACAAAAAAGCCTTTTAGATGTTTAAAGAACAGAAACCACATGAAAATTGTAAACAGAACAGAAATTTTCCTAATAATCACTCCCACAACCCCTGGACACACATCTTGGACAAAGTTAGACAAAGACTAATAAAAATTCATGATTGCTTGAGCCTTCACTTTAATATAGGAGTAACCAATTCCTTTGTTGAAAAGCATTACACTTATGTCTTCTATGGCCATGTCATTGTAAGATATTTGCATAATTGGTGTATGCTCCTAGAGATGACAGTTTTATATATTCCATCTGAGAAATTTTAATTGTCTTCTTTGGTGTGAATACTCATTCTCTTCCCCTGGCTCTATTATTAAATACTATAAACTTATTGCCCTTGCAGTTATTTCTGAACTGATACATTACACGGCCACCCGGTATTCTGATGGAATTCCTTTGCAATTGCCTTTGATTCAAGTAATTGTCCCGCAAGTTATGAGTTTAAAACCCCAGCTTAGAGATCCATCAAAGGTATATTCTTAGTGAGGGTTTGTTTCTTGTAATATTCTGCTGACTGTTGTCGTGATCTCTTTGAACTAATCCCATTAGTGGAAAGAATGGCAATTTGAAAGGACTTTCAGGCAGCAGGACATAGGAAAATTTGATGAAGAAGAAATAAGGATGCCAGCCTTAATATATTTCTGACTATAATGAACTGTAGCTTGGACCTCGGTGTCAATGGCATTTTTATTAATAAACTCGAGAAAAAGTCTCAACCAATCCTAGAGTCATTAAGATTCTGTTTCTTAGCTGCAAGAACTGAATGAACCTGTCTAAAAGTATATGGATAATAAGCACTCTTCAAAGCTGCTTACTTGAAACTATCTAGTAATTATATACTCTTATATTTACCTATGTTTCTGACCATGTATTAAAGGCTTTATTGTAGTTGCTGTTGAGTCTGATCCTGTATCAGAATACCTTCAGTGATATTATCGTAGTTTAGTATGTGGGATTGAAACGAAAAGGTCTTTAATTCTTGCGCTTCATGTTTCTTCTTCTTCTTTAAAATGTTTTCATCTTAAATAGCTACATATAAGGTTCTTTTTGAACCTTTGAGTTTTTTTTTCTTCTAGTTTGGATTAATATTTAATGGCATTTATATATTTCATAATTGTGCAACAAATTTTAGGATGAAGAGGATGTGAAGGCCATTGCTCGGCTGTTTGCTGACATGGGTGACTCATATGTTGAACTAATTGCAACTGGTATAGATATTGCGTTTTCTGTTGTAATAATATCTCTTGCCATTTGGTACATTTTGCCATGTTTGATCTGCGAATTGGGTGTGAGATTTGTCATTCGACCATTACAAATTTTCAGGTTCTGATGAAGCAATGATGATTGTACACGCATTGCTTGAAGTTTCTTCACATCAGGAATTTGACATTGCTTCAATGACATTTAATTTTTGGCACAACCTCCAGATGATTTTGACCGAGAGGTGAGAAGTTTGGGGTGTAATGACAGCTTCTCTGTATAAATCTTTTTCAATATAGTATATTTCATATCTCAGGGACTTATTAATTTCATTTAGTGATGAAGCAACCACTGAAGCTGAGAGAAGTCGGCGGCTGCAAGTTTTTCGTTCTTCCTATGAATCCCTTGTTGCCTTGGTATGATGGTTTGACAAATTATTTTATTTGACTTGAAATGATACCTCTTATTCTGATAATATTGGTTCAGAAGTATCACATACAATCGTTTAGTATTTGTCTTAAGCTTTGCTATCACCCATTGTCATATTTGCCAGAGACCTTTCAAATCTCTGTTTTGATTAGAAAGATTGACTTCCTAAATGCTTACATCAACTCCGACGCCCCACTCAAATAGGAGTTTTGAAATGAAAATACATTCATGCCTGCATATTGCTCCAACTCTCCACTAAAATAGTGGGGAAAATCGCTGCTCTGTTTTGCCTCTGTTATTCCAACTATTTTTTTAGTAGTTGGTATCACATATTAGCCAATCTTTTATTAGCTTATTTTGCATTGGTGAACCATTTATGTATATTTACTTGACTGCAATATTTAGACTCATTTAAGCATAAATTAGACATGTATTTAGAAACCAATGTAGAAATGTTTAAAATACATCTACTTCAAATATTATTAGAATAGCATATATTGAACATTGCATAATCCTTAAAATAAGCTTGCAATAATACTAAAGAGCAACATGGAAAAGATATTTATGGGAGCAACATACTAAACCCACAGATTGATAAACTTTGTTTAGTTTGTGGTATTAAATAATATTAATTATCCTATCTAATATTTATGTCCAAGGTTTCTTTAGTAAAAAATGTTAGTGTTGCAATAAATAATACGTTTTGTTCATATGCATTTATCATTATTTTTATACATGTTAAGTAATCATAGTTTATCCTATGGAATTAATATGTAAAAATAAAAGATTGATTAATAAGAAAAAGGAATATAAAATAGAGAGTAAAACAGAATCAACATGGAATATTCCTGAGAGTGAGAAATGAAGTTATAATTAGAGGAAATATACTGGTGCTGCTGCAAAATAGAGGAAACTGCGGCCCTCATACTCACTATGATGTAGCTACAGAAAAATAGAGGAACTTAAGTTGGTCTATGTGCATTGTTTGCAGATAATAAATGCTCAAATAGATACAACTGAATGTAAAACCTCCCAAATAATGTGAACTTTTTGCTTACATCCGATTTCTTTTTCTAGGATTTTCTCTTAATTTTCCTGTCTCCCTTGATTCACAGGTCAGCTTCAAAGTTCAATATCCTTCTGATTATGCAGAGCTTTCAAGGGAGGACCAGAAAGATTTCAAGCAAACTAGATATGGTACTGACTGTTACTTGGATTTTAAGCTTCAAAAGTTGACCCAATTTGGCGATAACTATAAGGTTCAATTTTGTAGAGATGAAATAGTTTGCTGTCTTGCGTAAGGAACATATAGATAGTGAGTGATGTATCTCATCAATGTGTACACGGTTCATTCATCTCTCTGGATTGGTAATGCCTCTCTTCATAGAGCTTGATTAGTCAAACTAAAATGGCTTAGTAAATAGTTATTCTGCATCTTGGGTGTTGAAGATGATTATTTTATGGAAATAAGGAATTTCGGTGCAATGCTACCCTAAATGAGCCTTTAAAATTTTCAATAGACGTCATCTGTATTGTCAGATATACCCCCAATATGTATCCTGGACTATGATAAAATAGTTTTAAGATCAATTTAGAATTTTCTGGAAGCAGTGGCACATTACTCTTTCATTCAGTGAAGAACATAAAATAGAGAGCGGCGATTGTTGACTGTGGCATTATTTCTGCGGTCGTGCTTTTTCTTGTTCTATTTAATTTATGTACTTCACTTCTCAGGTTCTTTGAGTTTCAGGTATTCTTAGCACATCATTTTATGCGGTCTAATTATCCTTGAGTTGTTTGTCTATTTCTTTTCTTCTTGTTTAAGGTAGACTCAAGCAAGCACCATATTAATTGTATGTATACAGTATATGTAGGTTTCTTTAAAATATATCTTGCACCAAGCTATACACATTGGCTCCTTTCTTTGTTCAAATTCATGTTTAACTATAAGGAAGTGTACTTGAGTAGGTTGCCTACTTTGGGTTTTGTAATCGCTCCTCTGAAGTATGCTGCTACTTTGATCTTGGTTCAAACTTAAATATGAATTTGATCTCAGCCATATCCATAAAATGCTTACCCAGATGTTGTACTTTCAGCTGTTGCTGATGTCTTAATTGATGGAGCGCTAGTTTTAGGAGGTGAAGCCACACTGAAGATTTTGTATGCTAGGCTTGTTGAGGTTTGTGCTGCCTTCTGAAAATTCGCCATCGTACTTGTCACAATTCCTTTTTGTCATTTTTTCTGATGGGCCTAGATTTAATGCTTTGCTGGGAGTACAGTACATATGGAATCAGTGGAGTACCATTGGGTACTTGGTATGGCGTTAAAAGTTAATGTTCGCTCTTGTAACGTTCATATGATCTATTTGAAATGGAAATGACCCGGAAGCGGTTACTCGTCATTTGAACTGCTGATTAAAGTCTGTTGTTTAGGCCTTATGGTTCAAAGTACACAATTGCTTTCTCTTTCAGTTCCAGTACGCAATTGGTTCTGCTTTCAGTTCAAGTAATTGTTTCCTTTTAAATTGAGAAGATTGAGTTTTTTTTTAGATCCAAAGTTTTATGATGGTAGAGCTATTAAGAAATAGTACTTCACTCCCTGCCTATCAATATAATATTGAAGGGACAATTTGATCCAATTATATTGTACTTGTGCTTGTTTTTAATATAGTGTTTGATGCTTTTAAGTGTAGAAGTGCCAATGGTACGATGATAAGGTATGATAGCAATGCCATAGTTATTGATCAAGAAGGAAATATTCGGAACTCAAACTTTTGGTTTTATTCTCTGCAATTAGTGATAGTTCATTGTTTTTGACAACAGTTCCAGTGGCACCTAAGGTATTTTTCCAGTTTGTCTTTGGTAAATGATTTAAAGAAACTGTCTTTGTTTGCTGTTTGCACTAGATAAGACTCCCTCTACTGAGTTTGACTAGCACTGGGCTCCTAGTTGGAAAAGAATATGGTATATTCCGAACAAGCTTAAGCTATGTTTATGAATCTCTATAGGAGTACGGTTGTTACTGTTGCCTTTGGCCTGACTTGTATGAATAGATTGAGTAACTTTCATGCCTGCTTGTCTCTGTAAGAGGTGAATGAAGGGAGACTAGTGAAGCTTTTGGGCAAGCAATAGAAACCTGAACATAAGCCAGATTTGTTGGTTTGATTGAAGTATATTGTTCATGCTATGCATATCTTATACTCTTTTGTTTTTCGTGGCTAAGTAACTGCCTCAGATTTTTTGGTGAATTATAGTACCAAAAGTATCTTATATCTATTTTGACTTGTGTCCTTCTCAGGCACTTAGTTACTGTGGGAAAGATAACAGCACTGATTGGCGTCCAGCTGAAGCTGCTTTGTACTGTATAAGGGCAATATCGGATTACGTTTCAGTTGTCGAAACTGAAATAGTGCCACAGGTTTAAATCATACGTGCTAGTTATTGTCATTATTTTTAGTGGTAGAAGAGTGCCATACTCGTTCATTCAGTACCTTGAATCACCAGCATCAATTTAGTTCCTTTTCTAATCTCTCTCACCTCCTGTTTTACTTTGCAGATTATGTCCTTGTTTCCAAAACTTCCTCATCAACCTCAGCTACTGCAAACAGGTAAGCCAATACTGGCGTGATGTACTACAACAATCAAGTAAATTGGAGAAGTCTTTATTCAACATGGGCTCAACTGTGTGGATCATTTCTGGGCTCTGTGTTCAGTTGATACACATTGTTCCATTTATATTTGTAAATATTGTGTCCTATTTTCTTCCCTAGTCTTTTTAGGTGCTACTTTAATTTGTGGTTCTACTCTAATACATGCCAAACTGGGGCATTTAAGTTATCCTTCATGCATGTCTCTACCAGCTCAATGCCTCTGCTTCTCTTTTTGTTACCTTTTGGGCCTATTTGTAGTTTGTTTCCAATGGTTTCATTAATGCTAAAATTATCATTTCTGCTCATCTTCATATTTAATCATCCACTGGAAAGCGCCGGTGGCCTTATAGCTGCTGTCGCGCTGTGCTAGAGTAAAATCTCTTCTATATTGAATGTGATAGTGCATGCATGGATGCTCGAAAGGGTTTGTGTTGAGTAATTTATTCACAAGCTTGAATAAGATGATTTATATTTTGTTTTCCATCCCTACCTGGTAGTTGTTATTTAAGCTTATTACCTTTGTGTGCATTGGTGAATCTAGTCTCTCTGACGTTCTGCACATCTTAAACTATTTAGTGTGCTACACAATTGGAGCATACTCAAAATGGCTTGATGCTTCATCCAGTGGAATGTCATTCCTGCCCTCTCTAATAGATATTCTTGTTACTGGAATGAGTGTAACTGAAGATTCAGCAGCAGCAGCTTCTTTGGCCTTCAGACACATATGTAACGGTAAGGATTCTTACTCAATTTTCTCTATGTTTACTTGGAGACTCGTAATTCTTGTTTTCGTCACCCCTCTTTGAGACACCTTGTTACATTTTCTGCCGTTTTCCTCTATAGCTTCCAAATCGCGTAAAATATTCTCGGCTGCTCTATGGTGATTATACGATCTTTATTTTTTATTTGATTCGATATAGTTGAGTAGCTTCTCCCATGTAATGCTCTTTCAAGCTCTTCATTTTTCATTTTCTTCCAGTTTATTAGCACAAACAATCTCTGGCCTCATGATTGGGGTAGTTGTATACAACCATAACTTTTCAAAACAGAAAGATTAAATTTCTTTCTCTTGTTAGGAGGTTCTTTGATAAATAAATTTCTAGGCATTTTTTGAGTTTATTTCTATATCTGTTCAGCTTGCTGGTTATGATCATCTATGTGTTACTGTACTCTAATTGGCTTTTCATTATGTGTATTCTCTTTTTCAAATGTAAAACCATTCTCTTCGCAGACTGCAGAAAAAAACTTTGCGGGTCCCTCGAAGCACTGTTTCAAATATACAAAATGGCGCTGACTGGGGAAAGCACTTTCAAGGTTTCTGCTGAAGATTCATTGCATCTCGTTGAAGCGCTAAGGTACTGGTACTTATGAATCTTGTTACTTTAATGAATTCATTTCTTTATTTTACTATTTTTTTAAAAATTCTGCAGCAAGGTGATTACAGAACTTCCTTCAGAACATGCTAAGAAGGCCCTCGAGGCATTGTGCTTGCCAGCTGTTAATCCGTTACAGGTTGGTCTCGGCTATCAGGATTTCTGGATTATTTTAGTTGTAGTATACTAACATATCTGGTCAAATACCAGGAGATTTCTAGTCAAGGCCCATTGGTAATGGGGCAAAAAACTGCTCGTGAGATAACGGTTCATATTGATCGGCTTGCAAATATTTTTAGGTACCCAAATCCTTTTCATTGCTATCCTTAGATTTAAGAAAAAAATCTGTCATGTTGTTCCTGACCGAAAAGTTGCACATGGTAGACATGTTAATCACCCGGAAGCTGTGGCTGATGCAATTCATAGGCTCTGGCCTCTTTTCAAAGACATCTTTGATCAGTAAGCATTGATTCCCAGTATATAGTATAAAAAATTTAGAGGTCCTGCACATCTAAGCCTGTACTTGTTTTTCTTGCAGTCGTGCTTGGGACATGCGGACTATGGAATCCCTTTGTCGGGCCTGCAAGAATGCTGTATGCATAATTTGCTTGTTTTTATTTGACTTAGTTTTTCTAATAAAACCTTGTACTGGTTAAATTTTTTTGTTTTCCTGTGAAGCAACTCATTCACATTTTCTCCCTCAAATCACCTAAATGCTGTGTAGACGTATTGTTCACAGTTTATCATTACATTGGTCCTGAGCCTGTTCCTCAGACAGGCTATTTGGATAATAGGAACTGATTTTAGAGGCGAACTTCCTTGTTCATAATTCTGAAATATTTATTTTAGGTAAGAACTTCTAAAAGATTCATGGGAATCACAGTTGGAGCAATACTGGAGGAGATACAAGGACTATATAAGCAGTACCACCAACCGTGCTTCCTTTATCTTTCAAGTGAAGTTATCAAGGTAACACATTCTTTTGTGTATTCATGGCTTGCTACTAGCAAGAACAACCAAGCTTTCATCGCACTCTCTGGTTTCTGGCTTTCTGCTATATGGAGTCATCGAGTCCAGTCAAGTTCCATTTGTGTTTATGTATAGCATACTCTTTGGGACTGAGGGAATAGTTCATCTCTAAATGTTTTTAGGTTTTCCCTTTCCCTCTTCTGTTCAGCTTGCTACTTTCCATTTGGGTAAATTGACTTGTTGCACTTTTGCAGATATTCGGCTCCGATCCTGCATGTGCAGATTACTTGAAAGTCTTGATCGAGTCCCTTTTTAGCCAAACAACATGCCTTTTAACACAAATTCAAGAGTTCACATCCAGACCAGACATTGCAGACGATTGCTTTTTGTTGGCGTCAAGATGTATACGTTATTGTCCTCAACTATTTTTCCCATCACCTATCTTTCCACCTTTAGTAGATTGTTCATTGGTTGGCATGACCGTGCAGCATAGGTAACATCTCTCTCTCTCTCTCTCATAGTTAAATTTTTTTAAGGATTTTTGTGACTTACTTTTTTGCTGTCGTAACAGGGAGGCATCAAATTCAATCTTGACTTTCTTGTCAGATATATTTGATCTTGGTAATTCTAGTCAAGGAGAAATGTATTTATCTCTGAGGGATAGTGTAATTGTTCCTCGAGGGCCTACTATCACCAGGATTTTGGTAGCTTGTTTAGCTGGTGCCCTCCCAAACTCACAAGTTGAAACGGTAATAGAAACATTGCTCTGTCCTTCTACTCTAGCATTCCTATTTTAAATACCTATCTTCTGTCTGCTTAATTGTAACTTGGTACCAACAGGTAGCGTACGCTCTGCTATCTCTTTCTCGAGCTTATGGGATGAAAACTCTCGAATGGGCACAAGAAAGTCTTTCGTTAATTCCACCTACTGCTGTTACTGATTTGGAACGAGCCAACTTTCTACAAGCTTTGTCAAATGCACCGTCAAGGAAGGATGTAAATGGTCTCAAACTTCCTATAGAAGAGCTGTCGGATGTTTGTCGGCGCAACAGAACAGTTCAGGAGATCGTCCAAGTAGCTTTAAGGCCCCAGGAACTGCACATAGCCTTAAGGCCCCTGTAACATAGTGAAGAGCAACACAAGGCCTAAATTTTTTCGGCGGCCTTCTGTTGATATGCAGTAAGCGCCCATTCTCCGTTCCTGTATTGATCAGTCATTTTTTTTGGCAGCTATGTGATCCATGTGAGGTGAAGGGTTAAATTCTTTTCAGGCTTTTATTGGTGTTTGGGGTTTAGGTTCTCTCCCTTTATTGGCATACATTTTTTACCTGAGTGGGTACGAAAGGCTAGGTAATTTGGGAATGTATTTGAAATTCTGGTGTTCATTTTTTCAGTTTGGCTGTAAAAGCTCAGGACTTTGGGGTAAGTTTCCAAAGTTTACTGTGTAATAGACGATTGATAGACGATATGTGAAATAGAGTTTATCATCATTTAAGTGTACCGATGTTTCCGTTCTGGACAAGTACCATAATGTGCGAGTATATAAGATTATTCAGATTTTCAACCCGATACTGCTGTTTAAAAATTCAATTTGAATGAGGTGTTGAATCTGTTGATTCATCTCTACATGTAAAATTAATGTCATCAATCTGATGCACTCTGTTATATTACTACTACTGGTTAACACCTGTGCGATGCACGGAGTAACATAAGTTATCATATTTATTATTATTTTATTCATTTAAATACAATATTACTGATGATTTATTAATAAATAATAAAATATTATAATATAGTATTTGTATAAAATATTATTAAAAAATAAATTTAATATAAAAATACTATCATTCATAAGCAATATATTGATAAAATATATACTCATTAACTATATAATAAATATCAGTCAAACTATCTTTTAACACATGCATAATGCACGAAGTACAATTTTAATCATGAATAATATATATTGATAATATTAAACTATTTTGTATGGTTCTTTTTTTGGATGAAAACAATAAAAATGCCTTGCCTAGAAGTAGAATGAAAATAATTGGGTTTCTATTAATGAAATATTTTTTTGTAATTAGATAAAAAAATTATGATTGGGAAAAATGGTGTACTTTTATTGATAATTAATAAAGCACTAAAACAATGTAGTTTAGATGATTACGTGAATAAGATTGTTATAGTGAATGGCTTAACAACTTTTGAACATACTTACCGAGTCAAATTCACTTTTTTTTAAAGAAGATTAATAGTTGTTCTTAAACATGTATTGAATTTTTTAAACAGTTGTGCAAACTGCAGCGCATAAATGTCTGCTGTGAAGTGGAGACAATATCAATAGTAAAATACAAATCCTCAAACAAACAGTTGCCAGCACAATCTCTCCGCGTTTCTAGCAGCCCGCACATAGAAAACTAATATAGGATAATCACACTTACAAGTATGAAACTTGAGGCCTAATGTATCACTACAAAAGCTTTCATGGTAATATTGAAAGCTAGCTACTATATGAACTAACTATGTTATTTTTAGATCATATACGTATGTGAAAACATTCCTAAAGAGCAGTGGTATCGCCGCCGCAATCTGTCCTCCAAGAGCATACTCCTCTTCACTTTGGAAGAAAAATCTGCCAACACACAAAGAAAGAAAATTAGAAAACACTACCCTTTTAAGTATCTAAGCTGATCATCGCCAAGAACAATAACTAACAACAATTTAATTGTACTTCTTGTTAAAAGCTTTATCACTGAAAGTTTGCAAATACTGGTTAGCAAGTACTTCTAAAGTGTTTTCTGTACTAAGTGAAATATAGCAAAAAGATATCCCACGGTAAGAACATTTTCAAGGCTTCAGACCAAGCCTCCCAACGCGGGACACCATATGATCGTCTGCGCTCGACCTTTTTAAAACTCAATTCCCAGCCATTTTATCAACTTAACTGACCAAGACCATGCTTGGGAGAACTCCGGTGAATAATGCAGGCTTCCTCTAACTCAGTGAAATATCACAGCCAAGTTGCACATCACGACATAAATGTTTCTGGGAGCAGCTGATCCCATGGCACATATGTCCTTATCAGGGTGGACAAGCGCTTCAGTCTGTGATTCGATTACTTTAGTGAGCTTAAAGATGTTTTTGAGAGAACAGAAATAAATTAGGTATAGTCGAGCAATGTCCTGAGAAATCAATTCATGCATGAAGGTGATCATCCAACCAGTCCCCACCATGAGAACAATTATAACTATCTCAGATGCCCCATTCATACGGAGTTCCGTTGGTGGAAATCTCGCATTCATATCTGCACGGAAAGGTAACTTTTTAGTCCAAGTATCACTATTTATTCTAAAGAATCACCTTGGCATTGTTAACCCAATTGTTTTAAAATTAGAAGACCCTATATTGTAAAACATTTCATACATGAATATCTTGAAAATTAGTTCAAGTTATATTGTAAAACATTTCATACATGAATATCTAGTTCAATGAATGGATACTGTATGTGAATGTTTGTACAAGAAAATAATATCACATTAATTTTAATGGGATAAGAAGAATTCCTGATGAAATAGATGGACACAACATATTTGCAAATACTCACCGAAGGTCAGCAAAATGGAGGATCATGCGCTAACACCCTTAATGTGTTCCAAAACATCTGTAACCAAAATCATACTTTTAGAACTTCAGCCGGAAGAAATAATGGTCATTGTGGTCTGAGAAACTAATTTAATCAGAATAACTAAAACGTAGTTACCCACTGCACATTTTCCACCAAATCTTCTAGATGAAATGTCATTGAATGTGGTGAATCTCAAACCGTGTAAGGGAATGTCAAGACCATCAATGCCTTTGACATAGGTGGTGTAGAAGAAGT
>JAULKJ010000010.1:2140480-2157886 GCA_032355405.1 Rubia balearica
GGCGCGGTGAAGATGATGAAGAAAACTGAGCCGTTTTCTTAATTTTGTACAATTTCCTTAATTTATTCTAACCCTAATACTATTCCATTATGGCCCAAAGTCATTTCAGCCCATATAAAAAGAAAACAAAACAAAAAAAGGCCCAGTTTTGCCTTCGACAGAAAGCGCGCTTTTTCCCTTCAAAAGCGCTTCGACAAAAGCGCTCTAAAGCGCGCACTTTTGGTCTGCGCCAGCGTTTCTACAGAGAAAGCGCTTTAAGCGCGCTTTTTAAAACCCATAAGCTACTTGCGGTGATGTTTATCTAAATTACGTTTGACAACATATATGTTGTGCTTAGACAGTTGCCAGTTTATTTGAGCGCTGTATTTGAGTTGTTTATAGGCGGGGCTTCCCACTGGTTGTGCTGCCCTAAGTATTGCATATATATATATTTAGCAAAATGTTGCCTGCCTTTTTATATGTGATACCTTCGCTTAAAGTACCGTTTACTGTTGAGTATGTTCTGCTTCGACTGTTTGTGTATTCTGAGATATAATCTGCATACCTTCAGTTTTATAACTTGCCCTTCTGATCAGGGTTAACAAAACAAAGATTCTCGAGTACTTACGTGATCAATGGGCTATTGATCGGAGATCGGAATGGTCAATATGGATGGTTTACACTAAGGTTGAGATGCCTCATCAGTATATCAGTAGCGGTGTTGATGATTCCTACCACGGACTTCATGGGAAACCACCTGTGCAACGAAAGATGACTGAGGATGTAATAACTTTCACACACATGCTTCTGAACATCATTTTTACTTAATTTTCTTCCGCTGTTTCACAGCAAATATTATCATTTGTTCTAGTGTGATAAGTACTTGTATGTACTAACTGCATTGTGGTTAAGTTTATAATTATCATTGTGTTATGTGCAGCCTGCCCAAACTGCAGCACTGCGAGCTGAACTTCATAGGCGAAGTATTGCCCAAATGAAGGTGGGTCCTATGTCTAAACGAGATGTATTTGAACTGCTATGTTATTCATATTAGGGATTAATAAGTGCTGCTTCGTACAGATTAATAACAGGTTCATTCAAGACATGCATATATTTGGAGATCCTGCAAGTATTCCAATTATGATTGTAGAGCGTGCTGTGAATACACCCTTACGCTCAACCAGTGGAAATTCATACTTCGGCCGTGGGGACCAGAAGAACAAGTTAAACCCACTTTCTGATGGTTGCCAAGCCATGGACAACATAGTCCCTCAGCAAAGTGGTCGGGTCCTAAAGATAGTTATCTTTGTTCATGGCTTTCAGGCATGATCCCTATCTATTTTTTTTTCTCTCTATCTGACAGATTTAATCTCTCCTGCCTACTTCTGACTGATTTAGCTTTGAAGGTTTTAGTGTATTTAGAAAGCTCACTGTTTTAAGCTACATGATATCAAGCTTATGATAAACCCCACTTTGAATGTTTTTCTTTAATATCTTTCATAATGCAGTAATCATCCTATGGTGGTTACTGTACTTTACAGAAATATTTTCCTGCTATTTTGGCCAGCTCATCTTGATATTTTAGGTTCTGTAAGGTCTGACTATTCATCCTGTTGTGACCTGAAGGTTCAGCATGCTCCATTTTCATGTTGAATTATCTTCTTTGTTAATGTGTATGACATGTCTATTTGTATTTATTATTATTGTTGCTGTTTCTGCTGCTGCTGTTGTTGTTGCTGTGCACTATCCAACGCCATACCGTTGATGCTTTATGATTCCAAATGCTGGAAGTATGTTAGATGAACTAAAAATGAGGGCAGCATGAAGGAAAATGTAGAGATGGATATTTGGACACACCAAGTTAGATAGAATAAGCCATGAACGTGTATAAATAAAGTAGGGTTAGCCGCAGAGATGAAAAAGAAGAAGAAAGGAGCACGTCTAAGATGACCTGGACATGCATGTACAAAAGTGTGAGACACTGCAATATGATGGGTAAATTTTTTTGAAAATCAGTAACTTCATATTCGAGAGGGAAAACTAAAAGAATTAGGACGAAGGTATGAAAAGAGACATTATATTTGAATAAATGAAAAAGCGTCTTGACTGGACAAGATGGCAAAATGTGACCGTGTAACTGATCCCAAATTGCAAGATAAAGGCTTAGATTATTGTCATTTTTAAATATTATGCCCGTAGGTGGCTAGGAGATGGTTGGTGGGAAATGATGTGGTTTTGTGCACCACATACTTTTATCCTTTTGGTTTCCATTTATTTTGGGCTCACTTTTATCACCTGGACAACATTTAGGGGCATCACCTGGACTTGCGACTTGTTCGGAATCAATGGCTTTTGATTGATCCAAAGATAGAGTTTTTAATGTCTGAAGCAAATGAAGACAAAACTACTGGAGATTTCAGAGAAATGGGACACAGACTAGCACAAGAAGTAGTTGCATTTGTAAAGAAGAAGATGGTTAAGTTTTCTGCTAGATCTGGAGGCTTACGAACTGTTAAACTAAGTTTTGTTGGACATTCAATTGGAAATCTCATTTTACGCACCGCATTGACAGGTATGCATTTCTAGTAAAGAGAGTTATGGCATTAAGCCTGGAAGGTTGCTGAATTTTCACTGAACTCTTTTGCAGAGAGCATTATGGAACCATACCTCAGATACCTGTACACCTATGTTTCTGTTTCTGGTCCACATCTAGGTTATTTATACAGTTCAAATTCGCTGTTTAATTCCGGGCTCTGGCTCTTGAAGAAATTGAAGGGGACACAGTGCATTCATCAGCTTACTTTCACTGATGACCCAGATATCCAAAATACATTTATTTACAATCTTTGTAAGGTATTGATATTGTTCCATTGCATATGCTGAGAAGTTCATTATCTCGAACTTGTCATTCATTCTTTCCCCTCTCTTCAAGTGAATATTGTTTTATTGGTTGGAATACTGAACTGTTTCTTTATTCTATGAAGTTATGCCTGATGCACTTTTTTGTTGTGTTATTATTTCTTAGCAAAAGACATTGGAGAATTTCAAGAACATTATCCTATTATCTTCACCAGAGGTATGGCCCCATCCTTATATTTTAATCATGTTGTGTTCGGGTGTGGTTTCTGCTTTTGTTTTTTCTGGTAATCATTGTTGTCTTTATGTATGACATATAAATAATTCTATTATAGTATCTTTATTAGAATTACAGAAATATGAGTCGCTTCCGAAATCCAGTTCTTACCAGACATAATACTTGTCTTTTTATGGAATTGGTTCAACATTCAGAGACCATAATTAGTACTAATGCTTTCCTTTTCATGGGAGATGCATGTACTCTCCGAGTGGCACTATAACTTATGATTAAGTTGTTGTTGACTTACAGTGCCTAAATAGAGATGGATGTGTGTTGAAGTAATTGTTATTTTGGTATGGTTTTGAGAAGGAAGCTATTATCCTTGAACACTGTTTTTACTTTTCAGTGTAGAATTTTGCATGATTTGTAGCTTTAACAGACTGAGATAGTCTTGTTTTTCTTCATGAAATGAATTATAAAAAGTTTCCTAATATAAGTAACCTTCAAGTTTTCTGTGGTCCCCACCAGTAACTTCTCTATAGGCCGCTGGGCATTTTTTGTGCTCTTCTTGATTATGAAGTAGCCGGAAATGGTCATAATCCTCTCGATTTCACACCATCCTCATCTCCTGCCAATCGAGCATTCATCTCCATTGTAGTTGGTACAAACCCTACTGTTCTTCTAATGTAATTGTTACTCAGGATGGATACGTGCCATATCACTCTGCTCGGATTGAAATGTGCCCTGGAGCTTCAGGAGACAGCTCAAAGAAGGGCCGAGCTTTTCTGGACATGCTTAATAACTGTCTGGACCAGGTACGTGCCCCGGGGTCCGAGCCGAGAGTATTCATGCGCGGTGATGTTCACTTTGACATTACTATGCAAGGGAGGAACTTAAATACAATGATAGGGCGGGCAGCTCACATAGAATTTCTGGAAACAGACATATTTGCAAAATTCATGATGTGGTCATTCCCGGAACTATTTCAGTGATTCCACGGCTTCATTCCCTTGTTGGTCTATAATCATCACTTTGGCTGAATCACAACATCCAGAAATTTTTGGAGCTGTCCTATCCTCCAGATTAGCGAGAGGGAGGCTCTTCAGATTCCAAAGTAGGTTTCTGGACGTTGAATGCGCCTTCTGGTCTCGAGGCGATTCAGTCAAGTGTAGTTCCACTGTTGGCTGACATATTATACCACATATTCCTTGTGTGTATCTATAATCTATTCCTATAGCTCAGGTAGTTGCATTTCTTCTTTTTAGTCTATTACTAAGTATATTTATAGGATCAATGTTAGGTGCAAATCAGGGGAACTACTTCTTGTAAACCGGTGGATCTGGAGGAGGGTGTCCTGTTGTAAAGTCAATTGTTGTTGTGCAGTTTAGAGAAATCTTTTCTGTTTATGGCTGTACTTGCTATAGTTTTGAGTAGAATTGTTGGTCCTCTCACTAGATTAAAGACTTTTAAATCGACATACACAATTGAATCCGTATAGAGAAAATGTCTAATATGGTACCCATGTTTAAGTGAAGTACATAGTTTGATACCCCACTTTTAAAATTGTTTTGGAGAGAAGATCATTTTTCATTAATGTTCTGAAAATGTACTTTTCAGTTAAAAGTGGGTGCCATTGTGGTACAATTTTGAACCAGATTGGTACCCGTCTTTTGTTAAAAGGTATCAATTTAAGACATAACTGAAAAAGTGGATAACTTTAAAGGACAAATTCAACATTTGGGTAGTTTCAAGTTGTGAATTTTGATTGAAAATGGACAACATTTTTGACAATCTCTCCATATATGACTGTTCTTGAATCTGTATTATTGAAGTTTATTGTTGTATGGTAGAAAAAAATTGGGTTATAAGATCCGCTCTGAGCGGATAGCCTTAACCGGATATGTGGTAACAGGTAAAGCTCAAAAGCTATCAACATCCCTGTCGGGAGAGATGCCAACCATTTCACCATCTTATGAACGCAAGCTCGCCGGGCTGGTGAAAACTTTTCCTTTCCCACTCCGATGTGGGACAAATTTAGCTTCCATTGTTTGCCACCTTAGTTCTTTGTATTGGGTCCATATATTTCCAGGGCTTAAAGCCTTATAGCCCACCCAATGGTTAATATTATCTTCCCCGTAGATATTTCAGATAAACTTTTTTTTCTAAAATATAAAAACCACTCTATCCTAACACAACAATGATTGAAAAAATAAAATTAGAAAATAAAAACTAACAAACTAATTTAATGCAAAAAATTGAATTGGGAAAAATCACGACAATACGCACTATTTCCATCCACTCTATCGTAGAAAATTTAACAAAGTATACTTGGCAAGTGACTCTTAGCAGTCAGATATTGATTGGTTCATTAGATCGTTTGACCAGTTTTTTTACTAACTATTTATGTTATTTATTTAACATGCAAAATTGTATTTGATAAATGAATATTAATTATTGTCTCTTTGATGCAGAGTGTAGCTATAAAAATTTAAAAGTCAACAATTAATTTAAAAAGAAATTACACTTTTTAGCTTTGGTCAGGCAAAAAATCGATCGCCAAATAAATATTTCAGTCAGTATGACGAAAATGAAAAGTCAACTAGGTAAAAATCTTCTTATTGAACACCCTCAATGTATCTCAAATACTCCATTCCTTTATCGAACTCGCACACCAAGAGCACCTCCGACCAATCGTGCTATTTTTTGATATTGAAGTCATTTTGACTAATCTAAATCTAAATTGTTTAAAAATAATATATTAATATTATATATGTTACTGATTTTAATTCTTTACTATATATAATCAATCATAACTTGTTAAAATATATAACTTCTAAATATATATTTAAAACCATTAATATCTCATACTATATATATATATATATAGTACTAAAGAAAACCCAATTAAAAACATAATCTGAATGAAAAAAATATTATGATGTTTTTATAAAATGATATGGTACTTTTGATAGAATCTCAAACACCATATAATAGAAATTGTTTGTTTGGTGCTGTCAATCGGGGATATTCAAGTCATTTTGACTAAACTAAACCAAATTTGTCCAAAAATAACATACTAATATTATAATATGTTACTGATTTTAATTCTTTACTAAATGCAAACAATCCTAACTTGTTAAAATATATAATTTCTAAAGATATATTTAAAACCCTTAATATCTCATATATATATATATATTATTACAGAAAATCCAATTAAACGCATAATCTGAAATAAAAAATATTCGGATGTTTTTATAAAATGATATGGTACTTTTGATAGAAATGTGTATACATATTATTATTATATATGACAAAGTCATATTTTAGACCGACTAACTGTTAAATGAGGATATTTTATAATTAGTGAGACTAATAAGGTTATTTGACATTTACTTTTATTTGTTGCAATGAGATACATATTTAAAATGTTATCATAATTATGTGTATCTCATAACAATAAATAAGAGTAAATATCAAATGACCTAATTAGTCTCACTAATTATATATTTTGACAAGTTATGATTGATTATACACAGTAACGAATTAAAATTAGTAACATATTATAATATTAGTATGTTATTTTTGGACAACTTGAGTTTAGGTAAGTTATGATTGATTAAATATATTAAATAATTAAAATTAGTAAGATATTATAACATTAGTATGTTATTTTTAGACAACTTGGGTTTAGATTAGTTATATTTATCATAGAAGAATATTTTCCTTTTAAGAATATAACGTTGTTGTGTTTAATTTTACAAACTAAATAAAAATGATGGATTTAATATTACAAACAACTCAAATGCAGTAATAAGATAAGAAGAATATAATGTGTCAATTTCCCCCTCTTCAACCCAGCACATACGGGAAGCCCTCTTCTCCACAAACCTAAATCCATCATCTCTCATTTTCAAAGGAAAAGGAAATTCCGCAGAGAAAAATCCACCATCTCTTCGGTAGACTCACAGACAAGGCGCGGGATATGTCATGGCGGGAAGATTTTGATCGGCTCAAACGACGCGGGAAAATCTATGAAGAGACTCACAGACAAGGCGCGGGATAGGTCATGGCGGGAAGATTTTAATCGGCTCAAACGACGCGGGATAATCTATGGCGGGATGAGGCAATATATATATATGAGGTCTCTCTGTTCTCTCCTTGTCCCCATGTCAGGTTCAATCAATAAAATTTTCAAGATTTTGCCTGTATTGACTTGAAATTTTTCCATCTATCCACATATAGGGTACGGTAATATGTTTGGTCCTGGAGCAAGAAATCTCGCTAGCAAGCGTGTTGTTCAAGAACTTCCAAATCAGAAGCTTGCTCTTCCTCATCATGGACAAAAGAAGAGTGCACGCAAAACTTCTTCACAGGTTCCCAACTTTCTTAGAGACGAGGATGAGGATGAGACATCCGAACAAGAGGGGTCACCACAATCGAATATACTTCGTGCAATTTCACACATACCAATCTCTCCCGAACAAAACTCGCTCAGAGTGGAAGGGCAAGAGAATGATTCTCACAGAGCTACAAAAGAACGAGGTACTTTATTGTAAATGATGAAATAGTATGACGTATTTTAGGATTTTGACTTTGATTATTAACTAATTCCGCTCTCAAAATATCTTAGTTGGCAGAGGTGTCACAAGATGTTTAAGAGATAAAAGAAGGGAGCAAAATCAAGAGTTTGTCTTTGAGGTTGATAAAGTCTCGGGCTGTATTGTAGGAAATGACAGTCAGCATATAATTACTAAGAATGGTTGTCTTGTTCGCGAGTTTGCCAAATTCGATGGAACGACATGGAAGCACCAGCCCCAAACTATCAAGGACCTTATTGCAAGAAAATGCACGGTTAGTTAAAGTGTTAAATGTAGTAGAGTTATTCATGAGTCCTTTGTTGTATTTCAAAAATTATAATTTTAACCCATTGTTTTTTTGTAGGAAAAGTCTAATCAAGCTGGAAATCTTTCAGTGAAAAAAGCAATAATGAAGCAAGCTGGAAACACTCACAAGAACAAGCAGTATAAGTTGCATCTGCATTACAAAAAGTTCCCATCTAAAGAGGATGCTGAGAAGAATTGTCCTGAGAATGTTCATCCTGGCCAGTGGTTGTTACTTTGTGCCAAATTTGCTAGTGAGGAATTCCAGGTAATTACATGGTTATATTTTTTCCTTTTACTGATTCTTAGATAATAACGTTTCTTACATTATCAAGTCCTACACGAATCAAATAAGTTTAATGATATCAATGAAGCATGCTTTTATGAATCTAATAAAGTACTCTTCTTTTGGGATAAATCCAGGAGAAGAGCAGGAAAAACAAGGAGAATCGTTCAAAAAATAAGACTCCGCCTACTGTTGGCTCAGTTTCTATAGCTAGGAAGATTGTGATGAATGTTAGTAAAATCACACTTGCTTTTTAATTATTTCACTTATTGTAATTATACTCTATCCTGACCTGTGATATTAATTTTTTAAGTCTAATACTGTTTTGCATACTTTACAGCGCCACAAAGGAGCACAAGAACCATCTGCAATTGATCTATATCATTGGAGTCATTATTCTGAAAAAAAAGAAAAAAAATGGTTAACGAACATGCTGAAAAAGTAATGGTATGTCGAGCTGATTCTCTTAATGTTTCACACTTCTCATTCGTATTATTTTTATGCCTCTTCACCTGGAACATTTATTATGCAGGAAGAATTACGGGCTGAAGAGGCCACAAGCTCAAGCACACCAGCAGAGATATGTATCCAGAAATTGGGTGGAATACCAGGCTATCTAAAAGGCAGAGCTGTTCCAACAAAGCATATTCTAGCCTCAGAATCTTATCAGATGGAGCTTGAAGCAGAGCAGCAAAGGAGAAAAGAATTAGAAGAGAGGAATGCCCGAATGGAAGCTAAGCTAACTTCACAAGCTGCTGAATTGCAAGTGATGAAAGATCAAATGGCGTTCTTGATGTCCAAAATGAATGATTCTTCTCATCAGCAGTTTGAAAGTAGCAGTGAGTAAATATGCATAATATTGTTCAGGTTTTTGCAGTTTTGGCCATCTTTTGGTTCTTTCAGTTTCAGTTTAGCATGACTATCTTCTTGTACTTTTGGTTTAGAATGATCATCATTGTTGGCCATGGATGCTGGTCTTGTAATGTTTTTTTGGATAATATAATATGGATGCTGGTCTTGTAAGTTTTTTTTTGTGATATGTTCATGTCATATTCAGTTTTAATAACCTTAGACCAAATAGGAATCATTGGCCTTTTTCTGAGTTCTGTCAGTTCCGATGATTGTGTTAAGATCTCCATCACCCTCTAGCGTGTCTTGTGCAGTCACACCACTGAAGTCTATGGCCGGTGGTATCAAGCGATGCGAATTAGGATTTCACTTGCTTTGGTTTGTACTCGCTGCTTCACCAATTACTCTGGTAACTGTTTGAATGGGACTTGATTCTGACCCTGTGTATACTGGTTTCAAATTGGTACTTTCCAAGATATCTGATGTTTTATCATATTATCATACTTGTTAGATCACTTTCTGAGATTTATAGTGATCTTAACTTGCAAAACATGGGTTTGGTGCTAGCTTTCTCTTTAACATGGATTTACACTGAGGAGGATTTCTTTCTTTAATTGGAGGCTGCTGGCTTGCTCTTTGCAGTAGATATCATAACAGATACTGTGTGGTAAATTGATTTTTCTTTCTTGCTACCCTGTCACTCTTATTGATCGAGTAAGGAAGACTTTCTGCAGATGACATCGGATGGTTGCAGTCCGCCTATAATTTACCTCCTGTAAAGGAAGGGACTGGAAGGTTAATGGAAATACTTGATAACATCAGGTAATGGTGATGATATTTTTTGCTTGAACATTCCAGCTCCTCCCTGCTTTCGTTCTTTTTTACTAGTTCTGGATTCAAGTACTTGGTAGCAAATTGGTCATCAAAATAGGTGTAGAATCAGAACTTTTTGTGTGGAATGGATGGAGTAGCATTGATTGCCAGTTTTTTCCCTTCTGTTTTGGTGTTTTCAATCCCTCTGGCAGAACAGGCTCTTCATGAATCTGATTTTTTTCCTATTCAGAACTTTAGTGATGTGTCTCAAACACTCAACTGTGCTCTTATTAGAATTTGTAAGAATAGTTGTCGTCTCGACATTGCTCAATCAAGCTTATTCACTCGATGTGCTGGCTTCTTCACGATTGTGAATTTGATCTATTTTACTAAACCTTTAAATATTTGATTTGTTCCTGCTTGCTAAGTGAGTGCATGTTTCACTTTTTGCTCTTGCATAACATGTTAAGGCATACAATTCAATTCCTCTCTCTCGTAATTTCTTTCAGGGTGGTGGCAGTGGAAGACCTAGCTTTGGTCATGGATCTAGTGGCTTTGGTGGAGGCTCAGATGGAGCAGCACCTGGTGCACCACCAAGTTCAATCTTCTCTTATATTCAAGCTCTCAATGTTTTGGGTGTTTGGTGTTGCAAGTGAAAGTTTACTGTTCGTTAAATTGGATGTGTAAAAGAGTATTGTATCAACTTAAAATTTTGTACTGAATCCTAGGAATTCTTGAAACACTTTATGACTTGCTATTCCTAAACATTCAACAAGTTTTGGTTAAAGTTGCTATCATTTTCCTTGGAAAAAAAAAAGAAAGAGAGGAGAATTGAAGTTATCTTCTTATCTCTAATCTCTATCTTCAGTTTCGGATAGAAAATGATGTTAGAAAGATGATACTCCGAGCAGAAAAAGAAATCTCCGAGAATCCATAGTAAGCAATATCCAAAAGTTTGGTGTGAACATAATTTGGTCACTAAATACTAATTTGGTGACAATTTTCTATTTCGTCATCTCCACTAGTCACTAAAGATAACCAAATTACTTAATTCTTGTGCCCAACACCTTTATATGACCAATTTGTTGACCATGATTTTCACTTGGTCACTAAAAATTTATTGGTGACCAAAACATAGTGACGAGAATATGTAAGTCACTAATAAGATCATCAATGACCAAATAATTTGTAGTCACTAGAATTTGGTCACGAAAGCCCTTTTTTCTTGTAGTGATATTTACACGCCTTATCCAATCCACATGGGTATCTAGATTATTTCTTCATGAAGCCCAAACCCCTTCTTATAACTCAAATGAGAATTTCAAGCTACATTGACCTAAAATTGGGTTTTTTTAACCACCCCTCCGTCTTCCGAGTTCAAAATTACTTACCCTGAACCATACATCATTGTCCAATTATATTACGAGATTGGAACTGGTACAAAAATATTCTCCCGAATTTGGAAATAGTATTGGCTCTTTGTCAACAAGTATATGATCATGTTCCTCATTCGTAACCTCATCGGTTCTTGTTTCTGAATTCGAAACCAATGCCATATAAAGGTGGTTGGCGTAACCGCCTTTAAATGAATCAGCTTAAAGGAGGTTCATTCGAAAACCATCTTTATTTTGATTCAATAAAAGACGGTTATATTATATTTTCTTACGATGAAAATCAACCACCTTTGTTTTCTTGGAGCAGCCGAATTGCCTAACTTCCAATAAAATCGCCTTTGAATGCTGACTTTAATCAAGCAGTCAGCACTAGTGGGAGCTTGTGTTAATTGAAGGCACTGATTTTCTGATGGACACTACGAAACCAAAACCTAGCAATCTCGAGTATGACAACCTCTATCTCGATATAAACGAGATTATTCATGTCTTCATCTGGGGGATAGAGTAAATTATCTCTCTCCACCTCTGTTAATTTTTTAATTCCTTTCAAATTCATGTTTCAAGTTGCGCTAAAATATTTTTTATATATATTAAGTTTTTTCATCCACTGGGTAATTTAGCATAGAAATTTGTGTACGAAATGTTTTATTGAGCCAAGATTTTTTCTAGGATTATGTTTATAGATGGATAGGAGGACCATTTATAAAACTCGAACTTATCAAGTCAACGTAATAAATATTTTAAAATTAGTCAATCTTGAATTAGGGGTTGTTCGTACTTAACTTGGTTCATTTATAACCCTAGTTGAGTGATAATGCTAATTTGAAGTACTTTAACGTAGAAATTTGTGTACGAAATGTTGTATTGAGCCAAGATATTTTTGCTAGGATTATATTTATAGATGGATAGAATGACGATTTATAAAACTTGAACTTATCAAGTCAACATGTTAAATATTTTAAAATGAGTGAAGGTTGAATTAGGGGTTGTTCGTTGTCAACTCGGTTCATTTATAGCCCTAGTTGAGAGGTAATTCTAATTTGAAATTGTTTTTGTTTGAATTTTTGTTTTTGTGATTTTTGATAAATACCTTTACTCAATTGTTGATACTTCATATTCATACAATTGGGCGGTTATTTTCTAAGAGCGACGGCGGTGGAGGAAAATGAGAGTGCCGGCATTCTATCGGTGGTTGGCGGATAAGTATCCATTGATAGTGGTGGATGTGATTGAAGAGGAGCCGGTGTTAATCTAAGGCATTGAGATTCCGGTGGACACTAGTAAACCGAACCCTAACAATCTCAAGTATGACAACCTCTACCTCGATATGAATGGGATTATTCATTTGTGTTTTCACCCGGAAGTCAGACCTTCTCCGACGAGTTTTGATGAGGTGTTTCATCATATATTTGACTACATAGATAGGCTGTTTGTGATGGTATGGCCTCATAAGTTGTTCTACAGGGTATCGATGGTGTTGCTCCGAGGGCTAAAATGAACCAATAGCGATCTAGGCGTTTATGCTAGTATTATGTTTATAGATGGATAGCAGGACGATTTATTAAACTCGAACTTATCAAGTCAACATAATAATATTTTAAAATGAGTCGAGTTTGAATTAGGGTTGTTCGTACTCGACTCGGTTCATTTATAACCCTAGTTGAGAGATAATGCTAATTTGAAGTTATTTTCGTTACAAATGTTGTTTTTGTGTTGTTCGTACTCAACTCGGTTCATTATAGCCCTAGTTGAGAGATAATCCTAATTTGAAGTTATTTTCAGTTTAAATGTTGTTTTTTGTTTTTTGAACTTGTTTGTTTCAAATGCTTTTTTTGTTTTTCGAACTTGTTTTTTTCAAATGTTGTTATTGCTACTTTGTTCAACTTGATGGATTGCAATGGTTATTTAACTAATGTTAAATACCTTTTAATCTATTACTATGAATTTTACCAGGCCAGCCGATAAATTGTGTTCTTGATTTGCCGAATTGATCATGAGAGTGTTATATAAATTTTGTTGATTTCCAGTTTTCCACAATTAAAATATTTGCCTATGTTTGATTAACAAGTTTATCGAAACTTGTTAGTTATTTCTAGAGTCTAGTTAGGTTGGATGTCAATTCCACTCATTGTAATCGTCGCTGGGCATTTTTCCCAACATCTTGGAATGATTGATATTTTCAAAAAAAAATAAGTTTATCGAAACTTTGTTTGAACTTGCCAATTTTATTCCCCCCACCCAATCCATTCAGGATTTGACAATGATATTGTGATCATTGACCATTAATGTGTAATGGACTAAAAAGTTGGGATAAAATTTTATGTCTTTTTTTTCATCTCACAATTGAATTTAAAACACATAATTTTGTTAAATTATAAAGTTTAAACATCTTTCACATAATAAAGTAAAATAATAAATTGAGTTAGAATTAAATCATTAAAATAAGTTTAAATTACATTTCATTAAGTTTTAGTTGAGTCTAACTAATTAAGATATAAATAGTTTTAAAAAATTGAAATCAAATTTGAAAAGTGTATAGTTTAGGTTAAATTCTCATTTATTTAATCGTCTCACATTTAAGTTGAAAAGATTCACTAAATTATAAATTTTAGTCATTTAAAAGCAATAAAATTAATTATAAAGTGAAATAATTAATTTAGCTAGACATGAAAATATTGCGGAGTAACATTTTAAACTTAAGCACAATCTAAGTTTTACCTCAGCACCCGACTCAGAAAGGGCAGATTGGACCGATCACACAACATACTTGTGACGATCATCCTGGAGGAGCTTCAAAGCGATGGATGGGCGGAACGACAACGATAAGATATCAGTGGAGATCGACAGCCATAGAAAGTCGGCAGCAAATGGTGATGATCATCGGAGGCAGAGAGGGCATGATTTGCGAGAAAATTTGAGGAAGAAAAATTAAGATTTAAAGGAACCTGTGTAGTATCATGATAAAATTTCCCTTGATGGAATTGCTTCATTTCTTTGTCTTGCTATACTTCCACCGGAAGTTGTGGAGATCGAAGCTCTCGGAGGTTGGATCCAATTTGGCGCCTTCAGTCCATGAGGATGATTGAGGGTGGTAATCTCGATCGATTCCTTTTAAAGAACCTCAATACTGTCAAACATGAGTATAGTATTCCCTCCGTTTCATTGGATGTGACATACTTTCTTTTTTTGGTTATTTTTGTGAAATTGACACACTTTCCTTTTATGACAAGATTCCTTCAATTTCATCAACTCACTTTACTTTTTCCTTTCTAATTTCAATTTCATCCACATATTTTACTGAATGCTTGATGAATGATTTGGTTCAAAGTTAAAATGGTCAAGATTAGAAAGAGTACTCAATACATATGAGGATGTTTTTCCGCAATGTGAAAACTTCTGTACCCCCTCCACTCTTTGTACATGTCTTACTTCTCCCGTTTTAACTATTCATGGATGATTTTTTTGTAAAACTATGAAAGATAGATTTTTTTTATGTTGGAATGTGTTAATTCTTCATTGATGAATGTAAGTATTTATAGTTACAATGTCTAACTTTATCTCACCTAAAGAGGGATACTCTCTAACAACTAAATCTAGAATATTTGACTAGCTAATATTTCTAACAACTCGATCTAGACTAATTGACTAGCAACAATATTCTAACCACTATGGTAAATGTACATGTGGAAATGGTACATGTACATACGGTTAACAATTTTAAAAGTTTAATAGTTTAAATTACATATAATAAAATCTTATTTTAAAAATAAATATTCCAAAAAACATACTTTACAATGAATGTAGCAATATCTCACATGTTAACTTTCACATTTATAAATTTACGAAGAATGTAGCATTATACTCCAACTCAATGAAAGCGGAAGGTCACATTGAATCATCAATTCATCATACACTCTACAGGGGGAAACAGGTAACTTCTATACACAAATTTTACTCTAGAATGAAAATTTCAGAATACATTACTCACTAATAAGGTATGGGCCATACAGCACAAGGCAGGAAGCCCGTTCGAAGGTGGAAAAATGAGTAATGGACAGAAACTGATGTGACATGACTTATCACATCAGACACCAAGAATTCATAAAACAGAGAATAGAGCATGCTTATATGGTACATTCACTCATTCCAAGATATATTACCAAGGACCCTAACGAATACTTCGTTCTAACAAGATTGTCAGAGAAAACCCGACAAAGCACCGGCCTATCTGACATAAATATTAGTTGTTTTACAGGTCAATGAAGATCTTAGGGATAGAAGATGATTTCAGCCCAGATACGGGAACACAGAGGACTCAACATTGGCGCCGACTATTGATTGACCTCAACAATTCTCGCCTCCGGAAACCATCATCATCCTCATCATTCTTATCACCTGTTGTTTTAGTATTTCCGTCTCTCGAACTTAGATAATCATCATGAATCCTTTTCCTAGACATTTCTCTACACAAAACCTAATATGTACTATTTCAACATTACATTGACTTGGAAAAATCCCGAAAATGAACACAAATGAACAAATTCTCAATACAATGATGAGATATCTAAAAAAATGTCTTACCGCATAATATTAGCCAAAGACAAAATATAACTACAATACTAACAGAACAAACATTTGAAATATGGTCATGAACAATGATTCTAAAAATCCACATTAAAGAAAAACCACACATTTGTATATGAACATGGTAGACTAATCATATAATCGACTTTTAGCTTCATTTTTTTTAACAAAATGAAAGCAACCTCTACAATCTTCTGAATCATTGCACAAGGGAGTACATTTTTGGTAGAAAAATATTGAGTGTTTAGCAAAAGAGAGTACCCATGCCTAGGGTTTTGGTATGTGAAAACATTATTTTAAATTTTTAGGAGATTTGAATATGAGAAGGGTTTGGGTGATTTTTTTAGGAAGGAAAAAAGAAGGAAATTTGTGCCCAAAGTGGGAATTTATTATCCCCATTGAAATTCCTTTAATGTTTTAATGCCATTGTTCGTATGAATAGTTTCCGAATTCGGAAGTGAGCCGGTTCTTCGTATATTGTAACACGATTAGGTTCAGAGTTCGTAATAGAATCTTCCTATCAATGTGAAGATCGGATTATTTTCCGAACTCAGAAGACTTTGGAGTATTAATATAAAACCCCAATATTCATCGAGTTCCTCATTCGCAAGAACAACCCAAAAACCTAGATTCCCAAATTGAAACCTGATTCCACATATTTCTAGCCAACTCCAAAATTCAACATGTCAAGAATGAGAAGAACATGGAGGAAGAGAAAATTGGGGAGTGCATAGATCCGTTTCCATTCTCCTTATAAAGAGATCAGCGCTAGCGAGAAATTCTTCAATGTCGAGGCCGAACA
Source organism: Rubia balearica (assembly GCA_032355405.1). Lineage (NCBI taxonomy): Eukaryota > Viridiplantae > Streptophyta > Magnoliopsida > Gentianales > Rubiaceae > Rubia > Rubia balearica. The sequence continues at coordinate 2,157,147 of JAULKJ010000010.1, forward strand.
AAAGTATGTATATTTCCTTTGTATGAGGAAGTGTACTATTCCTAAGATTGTGCGTATTGCTGATAAGGAAGAATTATCCCTAGGTTACATTCTTAGGTATTTTGAAAATTATTGAATGGAAAAGTTGATAAGACTTAAGGAAAGTGTTCTTACTGATGAAGTAGTACAATTCTATGCTAATTTAGGCAAGAAATTTGAGAATATTGATATGACTCTTGTTAACGAAAAAAAAACTGTCACTAAGTACACCATTAATGTTGTTTTAGGGAATGAGTACAGCGACCCAACTAAATTTAGGCTAGATAATCCCAAGGGTCCATTAGAAATATATCATCAACAATATTGGTCGGGTATTTGAAAATACTTTGGTCGAGTAGAGGGTACCCCGGTCCAAACTGAGCTATACAACGTTAGTAAGCTAATGGTTGAGCAACGAATCATGTACGAGTGGAGTTGCTTAAATGTTTTACCATCAGGGGGCCACACATGCGAGGAAACAATAGGTAACCTCATGTTGTTCTAATATGTGATGGAAAACATCCCAATAAACCCGAGTTACACTATCATGAGCTACATGTTTAAGGCAGAGGGTAGTAGAAAGAATTATCTCCCCTATGGGGGATTGATCACGGCCTTGCTCAAGCAGTTTGGGGTCCACCGATTGATAGGCCACTACCATTGGAATTTATGACATGAATTGGTTCGTCCACTAGCAGTTGGAGATGGGCGACGATGACTAC
>JAULKJ010000010.1:2186017-2198468 GCA_032355405.1 Rubia balearica
TGAAAATAAAGATATGCGAAACTCGAAAAACCCCTGAAGATTTTCGCCACAGGTTCTTTCACTTTGCTCTGATACCATATTAGAATTATAGGCCCATGATTCTAATATGGTATCAAGGCCCAAGTTTGGTCTGTTACCCTCCTTCTGCCCACGTCTACGCGATGATTCATACCGTTTCATGTAAGGGGGCATGTTAGATTTAGAGTTCCACATTGGTTGTTCGACATGGGTTGCTGTTAGTGCTCTTAGTGTCTTATGACCTTGCCATACTTCATTTGTCCCTTGTATACTTTTTCCAAACAACTAGAATGATATAAAAGGTGCAAAAATAAACTACTCCATTCGTCCTATCCAAAGTTGCACAAAATCTTTTTTACGATTTTTAGTAAACATTTTTGCTATTAATATATGCAACTACGTATAATAGAAGCACATGAAAAGTTAATATTTATAAACTATATGTTACAATGAATCTAATAATATCAAAACTTGACAAAAAGATATGCAAATTTGGTTGGCACCGCAGGAGCATAGAGGAATGATATAAAAGGTGCAAAAATAAAGATTGAGAATATTTTTCACACGACATTGGAAATCAAAATATGATCTCGTCACTACTCCCGCCTCGACTCCAACTCAGCGCCAACTGCCACCGTCCGCCAAGAATCCTCATCACTGCACAGCTACGAACTAAAGCCTATATACATTTCCCCCTTTTTCTGCCCTAAAATTCTTCAGAAACCCTCCTCTTCAACAGCTGCCCGCCGCTATGGAGAATCAGAGTCCGGTTCGTTTTCCTCTTCCCCTTTCCCAGTGAACTCCACCGCACACACACACACACACACACTCACTCACTCACACACCGTCCAATTCACATTTCGATAGACATACGTGTTTAGAAATTGTCATCACGTGGATTGTTTTCAGCTCTCTTGCGTTTTATCGAGATTTTTGTAGTGTCTTTTCAGCAATTCTATCGAAATAAGTTACATTCTTTGTATGGAACAAATTCTAAGCTGGTGTGTTGCACATGTGTTTTTTTAACAAACAAAAAAATATTTTGGTGCTCGAGTTTGAGTTAGTTCTCATCAGAATTAGAAATATATAAGACTATAAGAGGCTATGTCCAGTTGTTATTTCTGTTTTATTTTCATTAATGCTGGCGGCTCTCGTGGTGAGATGTATATTGGTGGTTGGGTGATGGATAGTTGCTCACCTATTTGGAAAAGTGGAAGTAGCGAATCATAGCGAGATTTATCGTAATTGGAACATGGAAGGTGGGGAAATAACTTATATGACATTTTTCGTTCAAGTGTTGGTCAATCTGAAACTTGGAAGTCTTGTGTTGTACCAAACATACTATATGTACTGCCACGTCGATTTGTAGAGAAGGATGCCGGATTGGTTCATTGCAACAATATTATTGATTTTGTGGTACAATTAAAGAATGTTATTAAGTAGGAATTTTAATTTAGAAACCCAGCGTAGATTTAATACAGTGGGCCGATATGGAGTAGCCCTTTGTGTTCCACATTTTAAAATTCTGAATTAGACTATTCATTGTTGGCACAATTCATGTTCGTGAATAAATTTCTTTTGACCACAAAAAGTGCTTATTCATTAAATTTTATTAAGCTGTATCCGTCGATAATTTCTTAAGTTGTATGGTAAAGAAGGTTGTTAAATTCTTAAGTTGTAAGGTTAAGAATGTCACATGATCCATGTCTAGAGTTCTTTATCTAAGTATAAAATCCCATTGGAGCGTCATCTGTTATATTGAATCTTTTATGGCTAATATGGTACAAAGTTAACACATTTGTGATCAGGCCCTATTATGGTTCGCATTATTGATCATTATCCCATTCTGAAAATAGACATATAGACTAGAAGATGGTTGTCAACTCTGTTCAATGATATTTAAATTACGAAAAAGTGCTGCAAGGAAGTTAGGTTTTATCCCTTGGTCACGTTCATCTCTAATTAGTGGCTATCTCTTCACTACATACCCCCCTGAACTCCCTGTTTTTCCTGAAAGTTTGATAGGACCTCCTACAATGATATTGAGTATATGTAGATGGTTTGAAATGGTTAAGAACCGTTGTTTTAGTGTTATCTAGGTTTTCTGTTGAGATAACTGTACATTTAGTTGTAGAGAGACACAGAATTATGTGGGATAGTGGATAGAGCTTAAAGTGCGTTTGATGTTAAGTGAAGAAGCTTATATTCCTACCCTGGGAGGAGTAAATTATAGAAAGCTTAAATTTGGTTAGTGAGATAATATCTGGATGGCCAGCCCACATAGTAGGATAAAGGACTAATTGTTTCTTGTTATTTTCCATTGCTCATACCATCTGATGGCTGAATGGATACTCTCTAGCTGTAATCACCACACAGCCTGTCTGGTTGTGTTCTTAGTTATTACATTTTTTATATCTTTGACAGAAAAGATGGATGAACGGAAGAGAATAATATATTGTGATGCAGTGATATGAATTCTAAACTAATACTCCCTCCGTCCCTTAAAGATGTTCCGAATGCAAAATGGCTCAAACTTTAAGATTCCAAAATTGTTGCTGGGCAAGGGGGGGACAAAGACTGAAATTGCCACTGTTGGAGTACAAAAATTGGTGCAAAGGCTGAAATTGCACGTGGGAGCTGAACCAAAGGAGGGACAAAATAATTTTATATTTGGTATATTAGGTATTTTATATTTTAAGTAAGGATAATTGTGGTATTTTAGGTATGATTGTTAGACTAAATATGGAAATAATAGATATAGGAAGATCATTGTGGGACGTCCCAAAATGGAAATTAGGAAGATCATTGTGGGACGGAGGGAGTAGTTTATATCCAATTATTAAATTCTTTTACTACATTCCTATGATAATACAAACTTATGGCTTATTAAAGATTTTTATTATTATTGAATACTAGTTTCTTTCCATATTAAAAGAATTCTTCCGAATCATATTTGCTCTAAATGTCTCGGATTAGTGTTTCCTTAAACGAGCATAAGTCTGTACATGTTTGATAAAGCAGCATTGAACCCCACAGGTATCGTTATTTCTGGCATAAGTGAATTTGTATTAGGATATATATTAGGTGTAGGCATCTAAACAAACTCCTTATATCTTCTGTTATATCTTCTGTTTATCTGTTGTCTCATGAGTATTCAATCATTTCAGTCATGTACAGACTAATTTGAGTGGATGCCAAGGAAATGAAATGGGTAAGTGAGTTTTGGATTCATATCTTCTATTCACAAGGAATTTATTAGCAAGCCTTTGTACTTTCTATTAGTGAATGAATAATTTTATTTCTTCCTTTGCCTTTTCCAAAAGAGGCAAAAAATAATAAATAAATAAATATGGTTATAACGGTCTTAACTTTCATGTAAAAAGATTGACATTTTCACAATGCATACCCACTAGAGACTCATGGTGCTCTGGTAATGTCTTAAACACACTTGAAGGATTTAAGCTCCTAAACACGTTTTGAGGGTTTAAGCTCTTAAACACATTTTGAAGCTTTAAGCTCACAAAACACAGTTCTTCTTTCTGAATGGATCAAAAACATCACAGACGTCCTCCCCTTGAAAGAGGAAATCAAGTTTGGAGCCGTCCAAAAAATGTTGTTCAGCCCCTTGCTCATGCATCTCTTTTTTTCTTATGATATATAAAAACTTATGTGTTTAATATGATAATGCTGTTTATGCTATGATTCATGAATGTATGTGAGCCTATTTGCACTTGAGTTCACAAGGAATCCACTGATTTTTCTATCAGTTAACACCATCTACGTTATGGTTTGTAACAATGAGTTGTACTCTGGCTGAAAAAGAAAATAGTTGGTAAATGTTTGGTATTAGATCGAGAAAATTCCCATTCTAAAACCAGCAAATTATTTGCTCCATTTTTCCTTGTTTTTTGCATTGATGTACTTGGTCACCTTTGTGGTGGGTGATACAAGTTTTAGAATTCCTTTTGTATTAGCATAAGCATAAGCATTAAGCTGACACTTCTACTGATTAATCTATGAAAAAGAAAATTGTTGTTAGTGTTTTCCTTTAGTTTCTGTGAGGATCAATATTGGTTGTTAAATGAAGAAATTTTTTGATAGGTGAAGTTCTCTTCTGATGCTATGATTCAAATTCTGTTCAATGTGGTCATGTCCCTCAGGTCCATTAGCCTATTCTTTATTGCATTTCCCTCCGTTGCATAAAAGGTTTACCTTTTCATTTTCCTTCCAGAGAACTAAGCCATGAGGTTCTTCATTAACATTCCTTTGCTTATTTGTTTGTAGAATGTTTCTTGATTGCTCCTGTCCTTCCTGCCAACTGTAGTTTCTATTTTGCTTTAAGCTGTTGACTGATCAATTCATTGTTGTTTTGTAGATTAAATTGCCAGATGGAGTACCGTCATTCATGCACATTCATCAAAATGATTTTCGAGTACCAAAGTAAGTTTTTCTGATTTTGGTTCTTTTGTTGAGAAGTAAGCAATTTGTTGAATTGAAGGGGTTGGGGAATAGGTTACAGTTGTCTGATGATAGATGTGATTTTGGTGTGGGGTATACCTATCTTACTTTGACCTATCTATTGGTACTCTTTGTTGTGTCTGATTTGTCTCTTTGACAAAACTAAATGCAATGAAATACAAAGAATTCCATGAGTTTTTTTTGTTTCTGAGCTTTTTGTGAAAGTTGTGCAAATTTACAAAAGTAAGCAAGCATTGGCTACTATTAGATAGGTACTCGGAATGGAGAATTTGTGGTGAACCTCATACTTCTTTCTTGCGTTTTACATTCCAGACCCAAAAAGCTTAAGGATGATGACGTACCCATTTGCAACTGTAATTATCGTGCTGATGAACCTGAAAGTGCTTGTGGTGAGAGATGTTTGAATGTTTTAACGAGCACAGAGTGCACACCTGGTTACTGCCCGTGCAACATTTTTTGCAAGAATCAGGTAAGCGCCAGTATTTAACTTTAATTACATGAGGGTATTGACTGTTTAGCATATTATTAAAGATCAGACGGATTCATAGAATCCAGCTTGAAGACAAAAGCGAATTGAGCAAGAGATCAATCTTCAGAACATGCTCCCTTTGGATTTATTTTTACTAATGAAGTTGATTCCATGGCTATTAATGATGATTGGTCAATTTTGTGTAAATTCGTTTGCTGATGAGATATGGGTTCCCTTGATGAGATGACTTTGTATTATTTTCTGGGTGTCTGCTCTCCGCTGTGAGGTAGTGCAATTCTCGTTAGAGTATACTCTGTCATTTTGCCTTTTATGGTAAGAAGAAGTTATAACATCTTTATTTATAAGTTCTATTACGGAAGTAGTCCCTTGTATTGTAAATCATTACAGTCCACAATAAATCTAGGTTGTTGGTTTCTAGTCTACATTTCAATGTCTTTTCAGCTTGAAATATACACGCTTTTACGTTCCTGAACTGAATTTTCAATGTAAAGAAATAAAAATCAAGCACAAGTGTACCTTCTGTAATCTTTTGTGCTTTAATGCTGTTCTTCGCTTTGGTGCACAAATTAGTGACATTATAAAGTGAATACTGGACTTTCTATGCTTCTAGTAATTGGAGGATCCATATCCAGTGGCCTCATTTCATTATATAAATCAAAGTTGTGCTCTCTTTATTTATATATTAAAAATGAAGTACTGGCCCATATAAAAACCTGTATCCTTTGTATTCGTGTTCTACTGTACTAGTTGTTGGGAGCTTCTTTTCATTTTTTTAATCTGTGCCAGTGATCACTTGCTTAAAAGCTTGGAGTACTGGCTGTGAAACAAAACCTTGTGATCTTAAAAAAATGATCATTTTGAGTTTTTCAGAAATTTCAAAGACGCAATTACGTGAAAACGAAATTGTTTGAAACCGAAGGGCGTGGATGGGGTCTTCTTGCTGATGAAGATATACAGGTATGTGATTCCTTGTCCTTTTTCAGGACTAAATGGTAGTCAATATTGTTCCACCAATTTTGAGCTTATATTGTTTTTTAAGCTGTTGTATATTCTGATAAACTTCTCTTGTTGGTTGTTGCTACACAGAATCAGAACATGTTTCCAATAATTACATTTTTGCTTCTACTGAATGATCAGGCTGGATGTTTCATTATTGAATATTGTGGGGAGGTAATATCTTCACAAGAAGCGCGGCAGAGGTCCCAAACTTATGAGGCGCAAGGTATGGTTTAATGGCTTTTGGTGTACCTGTTGGCCTGCCTTTACTGTGAGTGGAGCTAACTATGATTCTGGGATAACTTGATTAGGTTTCAAGGACGCATATATAATTTCGTTAAATTCCAATAATTTTATTGATGCTACAAAGAAAGGCAGCCTTGCGAGGTTTATTAATCACTCTTGGTGAGTCATAAGAAAGCATGTCTTAATATCTAGCATTCATGTTATACAATTTAAATATAAGGTGCGAGTGACATCATGGATTTTGTCTGGTTCTGGAACTTCAAATACTTTACTGAAATTCGCAGCCAGCCAAATTGTGAGACGAGAAAATGGAATGTATCAGGAGAAACAAGGGTTGGGATTTTCGCAAAGATAGATATATGTGCTGGAACAGAATTGACATATGACTACAATTTTGAGTGGTATGGTGGTGCTGCTGTACGCTGTCTATGTGGGGCTGCAAACTGTAGCAAATTTCTTGGTGCAAGATCTCAGGGATTTCTGGTACGTCTTCAAAACTATTGTTATGGTCCACTGCATCAATGTCTGTGAGTGTGTCCAATCCTTAGATTACTGTTGTACAATTTAGATGGGTCTTGTCAGTGTTGTCACATGGTTGGATATGGATGCTAAACCAGTGTTTGGTTATTTGAGCCAAGGGTGTTTTTAGTCATCAATTAGCATTATAATGAATGGTTATCAATACAAGTATCTAGTCCTTGCTGGTTGTTTCAGATTAATTGGTCCAGCAATTTTAAATGTAGTTATAAATTCTGATAGTCTTGCAGGACATAATTATACTGTGTGGAAAGTATGAACCAGAAGAAATGTTAGGAATTAGAGAGGATCAACCAATTATTAAGTATATATGTATTACTACTTTTAGGATAATGATGCAAACAAAACAGAAAATTGAACTTGAAACTAGTTAAAATATTAGCTGCAGGAAATGATACGCTAGCTGGTCCAACAATGGCATACTGAATCATTGATGAATTATTAATAAACCAGAAAAAAAAATCCTAAAACAAATTACACTTGTCCTTATGTATATATCTTCATTCTTATTGCTATATCTATTGAAAATTTTGACACGTGAAGCGCATTTCATAAAATGTACTATATTATCCTTCCAAGCACTTGAGAATGAGAAGGATATAATCAGGTTTCTAAACCACCAGTCCCTGTTCCATGAAATATTAGAACCATTACCAGCCTGAATAGGAGCGGTGCTAGTTTTGTTTCTTGTTCGGTTTCAGTCCACTCTCTTTGGTTGTTTTAAATCATTATTATCTGGTTTGCATTTAATTCATATTTATGCTAAATAATATGCTTAAAAATAAAAGTGTATTAATATATGAATAATATCAATGACTTGTAATTTTTAATACTTCCTCTGTCACACTATGATCTTCATTCTTTTTTTTAGTCTGTCCCACGAAGATCTTCCTACCTTTTTTATTTTTTCTTTTGGTAAAATTCATTTCATTCTCATCCACTCATTCGAGTTACTACTTTTTTTCATCATTTCTTTTTATTATCTCTACTACTTTTCCTCCACACATTTTCTCCTCCTTAATCCCCATTCAGAGTGAAGGTGGAAACATCATAGTGGAGTTGAGTGTGTATTTGAAAAATAATAGATTTGATATAATTTTGTAATAATCGTGATATAATTTGAAAGAGAAAAGACATGATTGTGAAGAAGAGAATGTCAAAAGGATAAAAAAAAAAGGTAGCTATTCATAATCGATAAAAGGTAACGCTTAAAAAAACAGTAAAAAACTTCTTAACATTGATATAGGTATAAACTATCCTCATTTATATTGTTTATTTTGGGGGGTTCCGAACCGAACGGCCCTGATTCGTTCTACAAATTGACTAACCACACCAAATTGTAATTCACGGTTTTGACACCAGCCACTGTGGTTTTGGTTCTAGAACCAGATTTGTGGGTTTGGTTCTAGTTCGAATCAAAACCACAGTTATGTGTAACTTGAGGCACAAGGGGTTTAAAGTATCTAGTATGATGTTTTCTGTACATCAGTAATTCTGTGCTGTTCTGGAGTTGCTTACGAGTAACTCTTTTTTCTTCTTTTTTTTTCTGTTATGTTTTGTGTTTGTGAAGGACTTGTCCATGTTAATGTAAGTTCTTATGCATCTACTTTTGTTTTCACCTTGCAACAGGAATATAACCATGTTTGGGTGGAGGGCGATGACAGGTATTAATCAATTATGCCTTGCTTTCACTTTGATTGCTTCTTAAGAAACTGATCTCCTTCTGTGCATAAATGCATATGGATGATATGTGATATTGATTTCTTGTGATGTGATATTGCATTGAATGATCAGTACTTTGACTGGCTGAGATTTCTTGTCTGCAGTTTGTTAAAAAAATTATTCTCCACCGTAGCTATGAAACTGCTTTGCAAGTGAGTCTTTTGTGCTAATGTTGATATGTTGCACGACTCAAATAATTCTTCAACTCACTACAATATGGAGTCCATATGAGGTTGTGAATGCAGTAGATCTGGACATGGTTTAAAAACTGATTCCATTCTGTTATAGTTGTGTAAGCTGGTTGGTGTTGTAGTTAATTCTTTAGCTAAAAAGTTCCATTATCTGATTATGGTAATTTGACTTTGGTACTTTGTATAGTATATTATCTATTGAGCCAAAAATCACTGTTGAATCACTGTATTTGTTTGGTAATTCAAATTACATCAACACGTTTTAGATGTGAAATGTCCATATGTAAAAATCTGTTCAGATATGAACCCAACTCAGAGATGACTCTGCATGGTTTTATCTTCTATTGTGAAAGATGACTTTGCATAAAATATTCCGAATTCATTTCCGACAAGGTGTTGCTTTTGTTTCTGCAGATACCAGGTTGAGGAAGTTCCTCTTTACGACTCTGCTGAAGATGAGCCCTTTCCTCAAAACCCTATATCCATTAGCCCTTTCAATTTCGAGTTTGTAGGTGGCGCTGGGAGTTCCATTCCAGTGGAAGGGATCACATTAAAGGAAGTAAAGCCTGAAGCTATGGAAAATAGTTCATTAAACAAACAAGACATTGAACAGGAATTTTGTCAGGCATCTGAGATGACTCCTCGTCTCCGGAGTACTAGTGCAGGTCGGAATTTCAATACAGGAGCAGGTCCCTCAAAAAAGAAAACACCGCAAAAGGGTAAGCAAAAGAAAAGATCTTCTAAAGGCAGTCAATCTAAAACCATAAACTTTGCTGAAATGTTTCAATCAAAGGAGGCTCAAGATGAAATTCGCAAATATGAGGTACAATCTCTACTTTTATTGTGAATTTCTTAAATGCTGTTTATATTCTGACTTTTATCCATGTTTTAGTTTCTTTCCTGGTGGTTTCTTCATCTTCTGTTTATTTTAGATATGACATTCTGGAGATCCTTAGGCAGTTTCCGAGTTTTTGTCTGATGCACAGGACACTCATAATCAAAAACTATTTAGGAAACCCTTCCCATCCTTCCCTGCCTCTATCTTGCTTGCTTCATTAAGTACACTAAATGTTTGATTTCTTCTGAAAACATTGATCTTCTGAAAACACATGCTTCTATATTTCGAAGCAATGAGCCGAAAAGGAAGTAAAACTAATATTCAATTGTTTACACCATCACACTTGCAGGGATTAAAAAACCAAGCGACCTCCAAGCTACAGTCCCTGTATGATGAAATACGTCCTGTAATTGAACAGCACGAGAGGGACAGCCAAGACAGTGTTCCTGCAAGTGTAGGGCAGCAATGGATTGGAGCACAGTGCAACAAGTATAAATCTGATATTGACTTAAACTTGTCATTTATCAAAAACTTTCTACACGCTGCTCAAAATGGTGGCGCTGGAATGCAAGTTCAAAATGCTGCAGCTGCCGATGCTGGAATGCATGCCCAAATTGCTGGTGGTAGTTGTGCCGGAACAAGTGCTCAGGGCGGTGGTGCTGGATCGGGTGTTCGAGATGCTGCTACTGGTACTGGAACAAGTGATGAGGGTGCTGCTCCAAGTGCTGGTTCTTGAATGCGTCCTGAATTGATGGCGCTGGAATGTAGACTTGTGGAAGTGGAGAGAGCGCATTCTGTTTTGAGACATTAATTCAACTCTTCATGCACTATAAAGTTGATGTATGAACTTCAAGAGTTTAAAAGTTTGTGTTTTTAATGTTTACAGAAAAGGTGTTAAAGAACATATAGGAATAGAAAGTGTCAGGTCAAATTGTTAAAAGCATAATTCCATGTCAAAAGTGATACCTTTGTAGAAAATTTTTCTAACATGCTAAATTTGGTGCAGCATTGGAATACCAAAATTTGATAAAGTATTTAAAAGTATGCGCATAGATAAAGTTTTTGACATGCTAAATTTGGTGTACCACTGGAATGCTAAAATTTAACTACAGTATTGCAAAGCCTACTTCATCTGAAAGCGTGTAGATAAAATCTCCGACATGCTGAATTTAGTGTAACGTTGAAATACTAAATTTTGACTAATTTTTCAACATGTGAAATTTGATGTATCATTGGAATGCTAAAATTTGACTAAAATATTGAAATTCTACGCTAATTTAGATAAAATTTTCAACATGCTAAATTTGGCGTACAATAGGAATGCTAAAATTTGACTAATTTTTCATCATGCTAAATTTGGTGTACCACTGGAATGCTAAAATTTGACAAAAGTATTGAAAAGCCTACCCTATCCATCATCGTGCTAATAAAATTTTCAACATACTAAATTTGGTGTATGATTGAAATGCTAAAATTTGATTGAAATATTGAAAAGGCCACCCTACCCAATAGTGTGCAGATATGACCCATATTTTACAGTTATACATACAGAACGATGGTATTATAACACTCTATATTTAGTGTGCAGACATGACCCAAAATCTGTAGTTATGCACGTTTCTCTATTTAAGTTGGACATTTTTTAGTTCTCTTTTTTCTGAAGTCATCCTGAAAACTTGATTAGTCATGAAATGATGCGAAGAACAATAATCCAACTTAAAAATCTTGGATATTCTTATATTTATGGTACTTTAAAACTATTTTCAAAATGTTATTAATTCTTTGGTGGAGAGTTATTTTTTAAAATGAAAACGACATTTCTTGTTGGACAATTACTGTGATATTAGAGTCTTTTCTTTTCAATAGAAATAAACTAATGTACAATTTGTTACAATAATCTAAACTTAACTTTAGTTAAACCGAAAAGAACACAAGCACTTAACTTTAGTTACTCCATCCGACAGTGTGTAGATATCTTCGTCATGTTAAATTTGGTGTAACATTGAAATATTAAAATTTGACTAATTCGTCAACATGCTAAATTTGGTGTACCACTGGAATGCTAAAATTTGATTAAAATATTAAAAAGTCTACGCTAGTGTAGATAAAATTTTCAACATGCTTAATCTGGTGTATAATAGAAAATTTGACTATTTTTTCAACATGCTAAATTTGGTGTACCACTAGAATGCTAAAATTTGACTAAAGTATTGAAAAGTTTATCCTATATATCCATCATCGTGCAGATGAAAATTTCAACATGCTAAATTTTGTGTACGATTGAAATTCTAAAATTTGACTCAAGTATAGAAAAGGTCACCCTAACCAATAGTGTGCAGATATGTCTCATAATCTACAGTTGTACGTGCACAACGATAATCTTATAATAAATATAATACTCTATATTTAGTGTGCAGACATGACTCATAATCTGCAGTTGTACACCTTATAATATTCTCTATTTAAGTTGAACATTTTTAGTTCTCTTTCTTCATAAAGCATTCTCAAGACTTGATTCGTATGAAAGGGTGCAAAGAAGAACAATAATCCAACTTAAAAATCTCGGATATCTTGTATTTATTGTACTTTAAAACTATTTTTAAATTGTTATTAAATCTTTATGAAGAGTTATCTTTTCAAAATAAAATGATATTTCTTACTGGACAAAATAATTGTCATATTGATTTTTTTTTATTTTCAATTGAAATAAACTGAAGTCATTACAACTTATTACAGTTGAACTTAACTTTAATTAAACTGAAAAGAACACCGGCAATTTGACTTACATTTTTAGCAATGCTTAATAAAATACAAAAAAAAAACACAAAGATCCATCAACCAAGGCCATGATGCTTCCTCAATGACAAAACAAAGTCATAAACCTTGTGAGGATCAGCAAGGGACTTGTGCACACTGTCCCTTTGCATGCACCTT
>JAULKJ010000010.1:2202938-2223548 GCA_032355405.1 Rubia balearica
GAAAGGGCTTTGAGAGGGGGGGGGGTTGTTGGTAGATGTTTTTGATAATGAAGGCCCAAAAACTTTGAATGATATTTTCTTCTCATTACAAAATGTCATGATTGAAATTATGAAGTGTATTGGGGGGATGGTTTCAAGTTGCCACATATGGGAAAACAGAGACTAAGAAGGCTTGGAATTCTACCACACAACTTGATAGTTGACTCAGAAGTTGTAAGGGTGAGTTTGAAGCATCTAATTGCAATTGGAAGGACTGAAAATGTGCGGGATTTACTGATCAGTATGGAAATTACTTAGAAAAATCATTTGAAAATAGAGAAAAGTGCTTTTATAATTCTACCTACTTGAAATAAGTGTCAATATAACCTTTCAGTGTTCGAAAGTAACAATATAACCCTAGATAGTCAGTGTAAGTAATAATATAACCCTCTTCGAAAACTTTTAGCCGAAATTTTGCAAAAATACATTTAGCCACAGTGACCAACTGAGCACGTGTGGAGGATGTGCATTTTTGTTGAAAACCACCTAGAATCTGGTTTGTGACCAAACAAATCATTTGTATTTGTTGGTTGCTGGATATACGCGGTATTATCCTCAGTGATCAAAATGTGGTATTGCGACGTATGTTGGGTACAAAAAATAATAATTTAGTCTTTATTTTGCCACCCCTAAGCATCACCTATATTAGAGAAAACCTCAATTTATTATAATTAATGTCGCGCTATGCTTGAAATTTGGAGGAAAATGAAAATTTCTTACACATTTCTTGTAACTCGAAATGAAAATGTACACAATTTTAATCTTTAAAATAAGGTATTTGTATTTAGATCCCTCGTCTTACCCTAAACTTTTTCTATTTTTATATCAATCTAATACTTTTCAAAGTTATATTCGAATCCCTTCCCTAAAATTAGTGAATCTCATATTAAAAATTACTGAAATTTGATCCTCTCAAGCCATTAGATTATCGCGATAGAAAGAATCATTGAATTTAATTTTCACGTGAATTCTTTTGACACATTTCAACAGATCCGCGAGGGTAAATTGGTCCTTTAATACGTCCGTTACGAACTGGCAAACGGTGTGTCTTAGGCGCACAAACTGTAAGAACACTGGGGCACCAAGAGCAGGAAGGAATCCAAGCAGTTTGAAATTCTCCTCCATTTCTTTTTTCTGGTTTGGAATTCGCCATGGGAGACGGCGGAAGAGGTGGAAGTTCCTCGAATTCGAATGCCTCCGGCAATGGCGGCAACCGGCCGGAGTGGCTCCAGCAGTATGATTTGATCGGCAAAATTGGGGAAGGCACTTACGGACTCGTTTTCCTCGCCAAAATCAAGTCTAACCGCAGTAAATCAATTGCTATCAAGAAGTTCAAGCAGTCTAAGGATGGTGACGGCATCTCCCCAACTGCCATTCGCGAAATTATGGTGATTTTTCCTCTTTTGTTTTGTCTGTGTACCTTTGTCATAGTACGTTGTCAAGTTTGTGATCGCAGATAGGAAGTTGTATGTGTTGAATTTTGTTTTTTTTTGGTGAGGATTTCGTGGTGAATTTTCTCTGTTGCTTTGTTTTTACCTTTCTGGAAGTTCGTTTTCGAAATCTGTATGTGTTGAATTATTGTTTTCTTTTCTGCGAGAATGTTGCGGTGAATTTTCTCTTCTGTATTGTTTTTACCTTTTTGAAAGCTCATTTTCGAGTTCGGGGGCTGGCAGAGAGGAAGCTGTATGTGTTGATTCAGTTTTTTTGTTGCAAGGATTTCGTGGTGAATTTCTCTTTTGTTGTGACTTTCTGAAGGTTCATTTTCGAGTTCATGAGAGTAGGGAGGAAGCTACTGTATCTGTTGAATTAGTGTATTTGGTTCAAGGTTTTGGGGGTTTTTTTCTTCTGTAAGGTTGAAAATCTAACTAACGGAGATGTTGCAGTTGCTTCGGGAGATAAACCATGAGAATGTGGTCAAGCTTGTGAACGTGCACATCAATCAAGCCGATATGTCGCTCTACCTGGCCTTTGATTATGCTGAACATGATCTTTATGTGAGTACAATTACTTGTCTTTGTGAATCTGATATGCTCAGAGCACATTAGTAATTACCCAAGTGAACTTTCCAGGATTGTTTCGGTACTGTCTTCAATTTGATTTATAAAAACTTAGTCTTTTAGATGATTTTTTGGGCGATTGATTCTTTGTACACTAATAAGGGAAGGGGAAGGAAAGAAGGAAGCTAAAGACATGTAATATATGTAAGTACTAAGGAAATAACATTTTGTGGTTGAACATGATGATATTAGATGATGTCCATAACGGGATAATTATTTGGCTGTTTATGTGCTGATTATTTGTATGCTGGTTTTTTACATCAAACAGAAAGATCATTTTGTGTTATTTTGTTTTGTTTTGTTTTAGTATTATTAATATTATTATTTCTTGTCTGCTGAACATCTCCATTATATATCTTATCTGCATACATCATGTACCTATGAGTTCACGTGATATAAATAGGAAGCTTAGAGTTGATTTTAATCCATCACCAGGATATAAGCAGAGGGAAAGATAATGGTTTGGTGGTCCATTTGGGTTTCTTGAAAAAGTAGCAAAATGTAGTTATGAATTTCAGTTTCAGTCTCTTTTCTTTCCCTGATGCTGCTTAGCTCAACCCCTACTGTATTGCTCCCATTTGCCATTAATTCGTATAGTTGATCAAGGTTCTGTTTGAAACCAAGTCAAGAACAAATTTTATTTTTTACACTTTAAGGCTCTATTTTGTACTATCAAATATAGAACATGAATCTCCTCTGAAAGAAGATATCTTTCGATACAAATCTTCACTTCTGAATAAAATTTTATGATTTCCTTATGATAAACAGAATTGTAATAGTTGCTGGATTTTTTTCTGAAATAATTGTCTTGTAAATCCTCAATTGTGATTTTTTTCTCATTATATCAGGAAATCATCAGACACCATAGGGACAAAGTTAACCAGTCAATCAATCAATATACCATCAAGTCATTGTTATGGCAGCTGCTTAATGGGCTCAATTATCTTCACAGGTGAGGCAAACTTTTAATATCTCACTTGGCAATGTTTAGTAAAATTTGGCTGAACTTTACAAGCACTAAATTTTGCTGCAGTAATTGGATCATACACAGAGATCTGAAGCCATCCAATATCCTGGTATGGTTTAGCTATTGTCACACTTGGTGTGCCCTTTGCATTCAGAAATATATACCTGAACACAAATTTTGGGTGTTATTGCTATCGGGTTCAGAGAATATATGCTTCCTTTCTGGTTTCTTTGATACCAAATTCTCAGGTAATGGGTGATGGCGAGGAACATGGAGTTGTAAAAATAGCTGATTTTGGACTTGCTAGGATTTACCAAAGCCCCTTAAAGCCATTATCAGAAAATGGGGTGAGTCATAACTGCTAGTATTCTATTTCAGTTCTTGTATTTTAACTAAATTGAAGGATTGAGTCTTGTTAGGAGTCAGTGCTGGCATTCTTTTCTGATTGAAATCACTATGGTAATTTGAAGATGTGAATCCTTGATCAGCTTGAGTTTGCTTCACTTGGTGAATTACTGAGCCTTTTAACATTGTTGTAATGAGCGTAGATGTAATTTCAAGAGTCGAGGCTTCGAGTTTTCCATACATGTTTATACTTTGTTAACTTATGCTTGGATCATCTTGTTCCTTTTCCAACTTACTGAATGGGATGAAGGAAGCTATTTCATCAAGCCTTAGTTGGGATAGACATTAATTGGACTACTATTTATAGACAATTTTTAAAATTATAAAATACCTCATTTATTTGTTTATTTACTATCCAACATATTACTTGGAGTGATTCTGATGTTATAGTTTCAGCCACTAGAGTAATGCGTTGCCATGCCCTTAATTTGAAAACTTTGATCAGACTGAAATTATGATATTACTGAGTGATATCTGACGTGATAGTTTCAGTCCTGATTGGACCAACTTTATACTTCAGAATTTCCATGGGAACATTATCAACATGATTGATCAAATTAATCATGACTCTTTCTTTAAAACACTTTTTTATTTAAGTATGCAGTGTCCAGATATTGTCCTTACTCCATATTCTTGTTCAGAAGCTTTTAAGTTGTGAATAGCAGTTTATTCAATAGATTCTGCATGTTTTTTTTTATAGAAAAGCTGCATGTTGCTTTGTCTACTTTTCCAGTGGGCTCCAAATTTTTACTTCATTACTTTCCACTTACGCATTATTTTTACATGGCATTCTGTAATTTGTGTTGCCTTTTAGTTTATCAGCTAAATGACCTGCTCAAGTGCTGAATGGCAGGTTGTAGTAACCATCTGGTATCGTGCACCTGAATTGCTTCTTGGATCAAAACACTACACCAGTGCTGTTGGTAAGATGCATCCATGCAAAACTGACATTTGTTCTCATTTTAAATTCTGTTTCAGAAGCGCCATATACATACTTCAGTCTTCAACATTAAAAGGAAGCATTTTATTATTGTTAGATATGTGGGCTGTTGGCTGCATTTTTGCTGAGCTGCTGACTTTGAAGCCTCTATTCCAAGGACAAGAAGTGAAAGGCACGCCAAATCCATTTCAAGTACGTTACCACTATAAATAAATCTAACTTCTTCTGAAAAAGTGTAATTGTTTTTAGTTGTGATAAATTCTCCCTCTCTCTCTCTCTCTATATATATATATGCATATGTATATGTGTGTGTGTGTATATATATTGAACTTTCATTTACAAAATTATACCCTTAGTTTCGTCTATTGTATACCTTCACTAAATAACTATTGATTACGCAGCTTGACCAGCTCGACAAGATATTTAAGGTCCTAGGTATGAGACTATTCAATCTTTCTCCCTTTTGTTACCCTCTACGGAACATTTGCTGAGATTTGTGTCATGGTGCAGGCCATCCCACACCAGAGAAGTGGCCAACCCTTCCCTATCTCCCACATTGGATAGCAGATTCTCAACAGATTCAAGGGCGTAAATAGTAGGATAACTTCTTATATTATTATCACATTTTCTTTTTCTAGATTTGCCGATGACATTCAAATGATCAAATCCATGAATTTTACTTGCCAATACTATGACACTGAGTAATTTTACCTATTTGCCACTCCACTGACAGTGAGAATGCTGGACTCTACAATGCTGTTCATATATCTCCCAAAACTCCTGCTTATGATCTCCTCTCAAAGATGCTTGAGTATGTTGTGCATTCTCATCTTGTGCCAAATTTCTTTCATTAATTTTTCTGTTAAGGAGTTTTGAATGATACATGATCTGAATAAGCAGTAACTTAAGACTTTGAGAAACCCAGGGATGTGCATGGAGACTATTTTTGGCTTTAAAATGTGCTTTGGGTTTGTTTCAAGAATATAGAAGTTGTATTTGAAATGTAAAAGCTAGATTGGAAATGTAAGAATGTGTGTTATATAAAGATAGCAATCTAACAAAAGGTGAGATAAAAATGTGAAAAAAGTGGGAGGATTTGGGTTGTTAAACACACTCATCAAGATTTTCTTGAACTTTTATGCTGATATCAGCCTGTTATCAACAGAGTTTCATATTTAAACCATTCATTTATGGTGTTGCTAAAACTACATGATTTTGGGTTATTTGTGGTGATAGGCTTCAAAGACCATCCCTCGTCTCCTTTTGAATACATTCCTCAGTTATGTTTATGGATCCTTTTGAGAAATAGTTAGTATTGTTTTTCCAGTGAATCGGTAATTATTTGGCTATGCTGATGAACATGTTTGAGTACGTTATGAGTATGTTTGAGAATCCCGACTTGTATTGTGATGGTTTGTAGTCCAAAGATCTAGCTTCATTGTTTGTACGAATATCTTCTCTCTAAATTGGTGGAAGAAACATCCTCTTACATTCATTGATATAATTTATTTGTTTCAACTTCATTACTTATAGTTTGCTGTATATTTACTATTATCTACTGCTTTTTATTTCTATTCTCTCTATAATAAGATAACTTGTTGGATTTGTTATTTTACTTGCAGATATGATCCTAAAAAACGAATTACTGCAGCACAAGCTCTTGATCATGAGTATGGACTTTTTCTCCTCTCTGACATTTCTGTGTTTTGACTCTGTGGTATCTGTAGTGGTTCATGAAAGATGTAGCACAAATGTGGGTTCAACTAGACAGATTTTAAGCACTCTGTAGACTTGAAGAAGACGGGAAACTGAACTTTAGTCAATAAGTCCGGAGACTTAAAGTTACACGGTAGGAGACTGGATGTTTATCCAGGAATCATTCCTAGAACCCTTAGGTATCACCACTAAGTTAAACTTGCATCACACCAACCTTGAAAAAAGACAAGTAATTAAGTCCAAACACCAAGGTATAATTGTAGCGAACTGAAACTTTTTCTTGGAATTGTTCCTCTTGTCCTTAGGCATCACAGCTATTGTAAAGTTGCATTATGCGAATCGTGAAAAATACATATGTCTTATATTTTTAAAATTGAATCCCAGTTTGGAATCTATTTTTAGATAGGTACATTATTCAACGATTACAAAAGAAAATTCAATCCAGACTATGATTTCTCCTACATTTCCTAACTCATCATTTAATTTCTTTAGACACTCCTATAAAGGTGAGTAGTCTTAACAAAAATTAAAAGCAGGATTCAAATCAGCTAATCTAGAAAAATAGAATGTAAAAACCAAAATGATTGCTGGATTACCCTCAAAATGTAATATTTGAATGAAAAAAGTTGCTGATAAATTGTCAAATACAGAAATAATATGACGACATTGATACACGAAGTAACACCATACAACTCTTTTGAGATGGTGTTGAAGGAAGGATTTCGTTTGGCCCTTGAGCTTGCATGAGCTGTGATTTCTTATATTTCTAGCCCTAATTAGTCCCTCTCGTACTACAATTATTATTCAATAAACTAAATTTTAAACTCGAGCCTCTTCTTATATACACTCAATGAATTTCAATGTACAAGAATGTTTTCAACACAGATAATTTGCTTGTCTTAATGCTATGGTTGGGCACATGATGGGTTGTTGCATCCTTAGAAGTTAGAATTATATCAAGAGCTTGTGTTTGGTTTTAAGAATTTAACCTTTCTAGTCGTCTAGTTGACATTAGTAAAAAAATTCTTCATAATTTTGGTTGGGTCATTCACTTATCTTGGATCTATTGTTGAAGTAACATTATCTAGACAGATGTTGGTCATGCATGTTTGTTCTTATCCCAACTTGGCCTTTGTCTGATTTTTTGCTCAATAAAATTTCTATCCAGCATCTTTTAAGCCTCCTTTTCTTCATTTATGATAATCATAATAAATTATTTTGTGCAGGTACTTCCGGTTGGAGCCATTGCCTGGTCGCAAGTATGTTCACCCCCTACCCCACCACCACACACACACCAACAATTTTATGCAAAATAAGCTACTCCCCATGTCCCTCTGTTTTTGTCTTACCACAAAAAAGTCACGTTGTTAAAAGTCATCGAAATAGCATAAAAATGGTTTGAGAACAAACAAAAATTTCATCTGTATCTTTTTACATTCAAATTTTTACCAAAAATAGAATCAAGACATTAATAAGGAGACCAAATAAGGCAGGTAAGACACAAATAGGGGACGGAGGGACTAGGGAGTATCCATGTTTCTTTTGTTCTTGGTTTTTCCAGCACTATTTTAACCAATGTTGGAACCTTATTAGTCAGCTAGTAGTTTTTTTTATCACTACCCTTTTTTTGCACCTTTAGGTTCTTGTATTTTTTTTTTTGGGTATTTTTAACTGGGGAATTCTTGGTAGTTGTGGCTGTTGGATATTGGTTTTCAGAGCATATGGATAAGGTGCATAGATAGTTAGGTTGGTCTTTAGATTTGATCTAATAAGCAGGTTTACCATGTCAGTGCGCTGGTGTCACCACAACCTGGAGAAAAAGTGGTTAACTATCCTATTCGACCTGTGGATACAGCAACTGATTTTGAAGGAACTATTAGTCTTCAATCTTCTCAGGCATGTCCTTTTTACTTGTTGATTATGAAAAGTATTGCTCTGGTTGCATATAATCTGGCATTATCTCTTACATTTGCATGCCAGCTACAATTATTCTGTGAAGGGCTAGTTGTTTCAAAAGTTACTGTATCTTATAGACATTGATTTTCAGTACCATTCTTACTTCACTTCGTAATGCTTGTGATAACGTGAAAATTTTTGTTAGTACTTGAGATATACCAAGCCAGTTTTTGTTTTTAAAGTTCTTGTAAGAAATTGATTTTTTTTTGGCTGATCATGGTGATTTAAATTTTTTTTAAAAAAACTTGCAAAATTTTCAGTAATATTAAGCTTTGGTTGACTCAAAGATTCATGATTTCTACACTATATAAAGCCAAGTTCCTTGTCAACAACTTTGATCATTTATAGCTTTCACTTATTGAAAAAAAAGTGGTGGTAAGGTTGTTTAAAAATGTTCCGTCTGGTTCAGGTAAGTTGTTCGAATGTACTTTGCAAATGTTTGTTGTGAATCATTTTAAATTCTATCAAGGTGGAAATATATAGGGGTTAAGATATTTTCAGACTGTCATAAAAATCATTAGTAAGAGTTGACGACAGCTCTTCTGTGAGGCCTTCATTTTATCTCCTCTCTGCAGGGTAGTAGCACTGGATCATGCTCAGCTGGTCCCAGCCTTACTTGATTTTCAAATTTTTACCAAGGGCAGGGCAATTGATTACATGTTGAAATAGGAATACATGTTTTTAGCAGCTCCCAGCTGAAAGCTGTTCACTATCTACAACTTCACCAGGATTTCAAACTTTTACCAAGCCTAGAACAGTTGGCTACCTGTTACAAAAACATGTTCGTATTTAGCAGCTCTATAATGATTAGGAGTGGAAATTGGACAGAAATTGGTGTTTATTGGGTTGGAAATGGGTGGGAGTTAGAAACTTTTTAAATTTGATTCATCATTACCATGTACTTTCGGTATCACCTCCCTCAATTTGGCTTCATGCTGCCTTTTTTCTCTATTAATCTCAAAATCCGTTAAAGTCATTGCCGTTTCTTTTTCAATTTCACTTTTTTGTTCTCATTTTAATTTTGCTTCCCAAAATCTCATTTAATGTTTCATTTAAACCTTTTCTTTTATTTTCTCTTTATTATTATATTTGCATTATATGTTTAAGCATTTATTTATTTACCGACCTCCCAGAGATAGCTACAATAGTCGTACCACTAATTAATTTTGTGTTCATATACCATTGGAGGAGTATAAAAAACCTTATTTAATCTATTAAGTACATTTTTAGTCTTCGAAGTTGCACAATTATCATCAATTTCATTTGCAGTGTATATGAAATCGTTTCAATATTAATGATGCAAATGCTACGAAGATCGCGTAATTGGAAAAAGTTTGTTAGTTGTGCTACCTCTATGACTACCTCAATTTTGTTGATGCTATGTTTTGTTTAGGGTTAGGCTAGCTTCTCTTTCTTCACAATAGACTCAAATTTGAACAACCATTCATTCAAACCTAATTTAGCTCCACAATTGGCGAACAATTTGTTAAAAAAGAGTTTACCTCTGAACATACTGATTATATGTCCATCAGTTTAACTATATATTTAAGAGATAAAATATAGATAGCACTCAAACACTATTAGTGGTTGATTCCTTGATTAAAATTAGAATGAAATAAGAACTCGGGAAAAGATAAAGAAGTAGATATAATATTCCCAAGTTGATGGGAAAGAGAACAAATTTGTCTTACTGCAAACATATTTTAGGTTGCACTGTATGATCTAGATGGACGGAGGAGTGAGCTTTACTTATCTGTGATAAATAAAATACTTCCTCCGTCCCTTTGTGTTTTTCTTACTTTCTATCTTAGTCTTTCCCTCTATAACATCTTACTTTGCTTTATTCTTATTATGCAAAAGTCAACTCATTCCGATCCTCACATTTAAATTACTTTCTTTTCATCATTTCTTTCTATGCACTCCACTACTTGTTCTTCACAAATTTACACCCTCCTTAATCCCAGTGCTAATTGAAGGTAGGACATCATAGTGGATGGGAGGAGAGAAAATTTTTATGTGTACAAATGTTGTATGTGTGGGTGTGGGGCAAATCACATGTTGCCACATGTTCAACCAATCATCCACTCTTCCATACTTATATTTATGTGCAAGATTTTTCATGGAGAAGTGGATGATATATTAAACACGTGGTAGCATGTGATTTGCCCCACGCCACACATACAATATTTATACACGTAAAATTTCTGGATGGGGTAAGTAAGATAGAAGTAGAGAGAGTAGGTAAGTGAGCGAGGTGGATCGAGAAAATAGAGGTATAAATGAAAGAAGATAGTAAGAATAAGAGATGAGACCTCTAAATAAATGAAGGAAGATAATAAGGAAACAGAAACATAAAGTAAATAAAAGAGTAGAACAGATACAAGAACAGATGATAAAGGTAAACATAGAAAGTGAACTAAAAGTATGAAAAGGGCATCTTGAAGTCTCCCTACTCCGCTAGACTCTAGGGCGGGATGTTGTATGAAGCCTAACCCTTGCATTTTCTCAAAGAGGTTGTTTCCAGATTCGAACCCTTGGCCAAATAAAATATATATTATGGAAGGAGGAAAAAAGAGAATAGATAGATTGAGAAATAAAATCATTGAAAAATTAATAAAAAATAAAAGAAAATGGGAATTCATTAGGTGTAACATGGTCCCGTTGAATACCCAAAACCATAGAAAAATTAAACAAAAATAAAAGAAAATGGGAATTCATTAGGTGTAACATGGTTCCGTTGAATACCTGGCAAAGTTCCCTAAATTCTCAATGGGAAGCTCTTTTGGGAAGTTACTGTATAAGAAGCTCATCTTATTGGGTAACTAATGAGCATGAAAATCATGTCATGCATAGTAATGATGATTTCCGTGCTCATTAATAATAATGATTTGAAAAATTCACATTAAATTCTTTGAGTTAGAGACAGATATATAACAATGAAGTGCAATTTAGTGGTTAGACGCTTCACCTATGACCAGTAGGTTGCGGGTTCGAGTCGCTTAAGGGGAGGTTGGGAACTACTGTCAATTCCTTTTTTCCAATCTTGTAAAGAAAATATACATACAATTCTCTGAGACTATTTTGTGAAAACCCCGTCTAATAAGCTCAACCCCATCTATTACCTACACTAATGGAAATTATGTAACGCAAAATAAGTAAGCCAGAGTATTGGTTCATTTGAAAAGTTGATTTTCAGTTTGAGTTGGAGGAGGATCTACATACAAATCTCAGAATACAATTGAGTTACAAATTTTCAGTGAAACATTTACATTTTATTCAATTGGTTTTACAAACTTCATCCTATGAAGGTTTAGCAATTTTTGTGAATTCTTCCAACTGTTCTTTTGCTTGGTTTGTCAGGAGACTTTATAGACGTGTTTAAGTCAGAGTTTGAATAGTGTTACACCCACTAAGTTCACAATAGAGCTGTTGCTTCAGTTTGGTGCTTAATATCTCTGCTACTGATTTGAACAGATTGCATCTGGAAATGCAGCATCAGGGAACATGCCTGGTCCTCATGTGATGCAAACAAGATCTGTACCACGCCCTATGATGGGTATGCAACGGATGCAACCTCAGGGAATGTCTGCCTATAATCTTGCTTCCCAGGCTGGCATGGGTGGTGGGATGAATCCTGCCAACATGCCTATGCAGCGGGGTGTCGCTAATCAGGCTCATCAGCAACAACAGGTTCTCTTCATTCTGCAGAAGATCCACACTTGATGTGTTTTTCGATATTGTTTCTCATATGATACTTTCCTGATGATAGATGAGGAGAAAAGACCCAAGTACAATGACTGGATATCCTCCACAGCAGAAATCACGACGCTTTTGAGGTAATTATATATGTTCTTTTGAATCCTTCCTAACTGGTTATTGATGAGTGAGGCTATATGCTGTCTGAAATTCTATGCTGCACAATTAATAACATTATCACATATGGAAAGCAAGATTGCATGAATCCCTTGTGATGAATGCTTTTCAGCTATATTTTATGATCACCTTCCTAAAACTAGCTCATTATTGGCCTTGACTCCATTCACTCAACCTGCATACAGTTACATTAAAAGGTTTCTAGACTCATGATAGTGTTAGCTACATACGCTTTGCACTTAGATGTTCCTCTGTTTTGAGTTAAGCCTAGATTGAGGTTGAGCTTCGGGAGAAATTATGAGCGGGTTACAGCCACTTAGTAATTGTTAATAATCCGGGTACATTTTGACAACTGTAGTTTAGTTTTGACTTAGTGTCGTGAGATTTATTTCATTTAATGTATGCATTCACTGGAGAAATAACTCGTTAGATTTTAGTTTTGTTTAATTATCTATTTGTCTTCTACTGACTATTTCTGTTTGAGTCAACCAACCATAATAATGATAACCAAGCTTTTTTTCTTCTAAAATTTGTGTAACGCAGTATCCGTGCCATCTGTTTCCTGCATTGGTTGAAAAAATGAGGCTTAAGTGTGCTTAAATAAAGATTGTTGAGGAGGATAATATTCATGTTGTGTGGAACAGGGTTGCACATTCATTTAATAATATATGGTGTGGTCAATCGCAAACTAATAGCTCTGTAGTTATTTACTTCGTAGCAAATACTGAATGGTCTAGAACTACACTTTTGATCTTTCTTTAATAAATTGAGAGAAGTTCATTATTGCTCCTGAACTTCTAGTCACAATTAATTTTACATAATTAGTGCTTTAAGAATGGCTGTATCGTATTTGTGTGTATGTTTAATTTAATGCTAACAAATATTCGCTCGGATTTTACCAAATAAGAAGTAAAAGATATGAAAGTTTTGGCAGTTGGTGGTGAAAAAGAAAAGAAAAAATGACTCAGATGACTGAAGCTGTAATGAGGTAGGCTTCGGAAATGACGCGGATAAGTGGGCTATAAATGTAATGAGTGAAGGTACTGAGAGTGGTGATCCTTAGATGTCCCGACTCCCAATACGAACAGGTAGAAAATAGGGAAGCATTTGGTCATATTGAATGAGTAGAAGGAAAGCACTAATACATACTAAAAGAGGAAGAGGAGGAAAGTCTTAAAAAATAACCAGATGGAAATTATTAAATGAGTGAATGCTATATTCTGATGTAGACGTAACAATGCCTCTCAACCACACCGCATAGTGGTGATGTTGGGTCTGAGTGATATTTGTGCTACAAAATTTCAGTTCTTTTGAACTCTGACCTCACAAGAAGTAAATTTGATATTTTAATCCTCTATTCCTGGATTCTCTATTCTGTTCACATCCCATTCCAGCCATTTGCCTTCCAAATTGTAGATCACCTTAGCTTGGTTTTCCGTTTTGTAATATTGTCATTGTCCCCACAGCTGTTTACCAAGTTACTCGTGGAATTCTAGCATTGTCCTTCCAGAGCAAAACCAATCGAGTTACTCGTGGAGTTACTTTATAGCCTTTTCCTTCCAGGGCAAAACCATAATCTGATCCCTGTCTTGTATTTTGATTTGTTATTACTAATTATAGCCATCCCATTTTGACATCCTTCCTCCATTCCCTCGCAGAGTAAGAACAAAACCATAATGATAACAGCTCTTGTAGATCTTTGTTTAAATATCAAGTGATATGCAATCTCGGTTGTACTTGCATTTCGCTTTACCTCAAGTGAATAGAATAAATTTATTTGAATGGCTTTTTTGGCCGTTTCTTTATCTTCTTGGGATACTGCACTGGTCATGGCTGCTGTGTCATGTGTCTCATAACTGCTCACAGTACTTGTTTGTTTTGTAGGTGTCATTCTCCATGGATCCAGTGCTGATGAATAGTTCCATGTTGAGCGCCGAAACCAGAATAGATAGCAAATTGGCAAACCTGCAAAAGTATAGAATTAATAATGTGTATATGGTCTCTTACTCTCCATTTGAAGCAGGCGTATTTCGAACATGGCAATTGTGAATTATACCCATCTGTTTGGACCCTGTAGCAGTCCTTATTCAGCGCTCAATGAGATGGGATTCTCGAAATTATCGCTGATCTGCAGTAGTAGCAATGGAGTTTGAATATTTAATAAGCTATATAAAACATCATCGTAAATCATCTTCTTAATGCTGTAGCAGTTTGTGAATAATAAGATTTGATCCGTGATTTCAGAAACTATTGTGAGTGGAATATCGTAAATGGAATGAATGATGGTGGGAGCAAAGTATAAAAAGCATATGGAAATTCAAAAAAGAAAAAGGAAAATGTCAATTTTGCCCCTTAAAATTAATGTTTTGATCAAGTTTAACGGTTTGACCTGACGGAATGGCCATAATTCATCAGTTTCGTAAGTTTAGGAGCAAAAGTGTTGGGAAAAATTGGAGGGTTAAAGGTCGGCGATGGTGATAGTTCGAGGGCCACAAAAGTCGTTTGCTCTATCAATAATGAAAATTTTAGATTTAGAAAAGGAGTAAGGAATGTATATAAACCAGAAAAATATGGAAATCAAGTCTCCCGAGCAGCGATCTTAAAAACTAAATGCATGGGAGGTGAAAGTGAAAATATGGTTTTGAATGATAATTTTTTTCAAAATTATGAAATTTATTTATGCAAAATTCAATCATTCAATGGTAGAAAGAATATTTAATAAGATAAAAGAGTAAGACAATATTTAATAAGATAAAAGAGTAAGACAGTTAGTTTCGATGCCATTTCAAGTCTGTATATGAAAGTGTTTTAAAAAGGTAGGGATGGAATGACAAACAAACTTCTTATTCTTCTTTTTATAAAAATTAAAGAGAATACAAAATCGTGCGAACTATAAAAGTATTAAACTAATGAATCACACTATGATACCATGTGAAAGAGTAATTCAATCAAGGTGAGTGGAAAAACAAGCATCAAAGTCAAACATTTTGATTGTATACACCAAATATCAAATATATACCGAGTTATATACTTATTTAGCATTTGTTTTGTAAAAGATAGTATTTCCATAAGTTATAAAACAATCATAATTACTTTTAATTTAAACATTATGCTTTTATACTTGAGTGAATTGTATGAATGGTCATCATACTCTAAAATTATTAAGACATTGCCACACTTTCATTTTCGTTTCAAAATACATCATTGGGTCCATAGTTGCTTCAACAATCCGTCTTTTTTATGGGAAATTTAGGTTAAAAATTCTTTTCAACACTTTTCATCCTTCTTTTCATCAACGACCAGCTTGGTATAGTAAGAAAAAAGCCTTGTTGCAACTAGAAGACTACCTCGTACATCTGTCTCCATGGAGTGTGTTTTCTCCTTTGTATGTCCAGTGGGGGATACCTTTCACTCATTCAACATAGTGTACAAAATTATTCTCTTCGCACGCAAAACTTAATTAAGACAGATAATCATCATAGTGTTTCTCCACCTGACCATTCCACTACCCAACAAAACTCAACTAATAATGCATATCCAACAAAACAAAGGTTAAACAGCTGCCGGTTTGGAATCAATAATACACAAACGAGGCAAATTTCATCGCCAAGAATCCACTTCCGAAAAACATTAGTATTAATCAACATCTGTACATAGATCCCTAGTGCAAAAACAAGAAGAAAGAATGAAATAAATTTGCAGCGATATTGAATATCTCTCTATACAGATTTGCAGTTTGTAGGTTGTGGTAGCCCTGCTCGATACTTCAAAAAGTATGTATATGCTCGGTTAAACAGGGCAGAGTATTACGGGGTAGAGGATACAGATAGCTCGGTCACGTGCTGGCAGCAATCCAAGCTTTCAAGACACGTAAGTTGACCTTGGCTGCAGAGCAACCGAATGCATCAGAAAATGGTTTAAGCAAACTACACCTGGTGATATTTCTAAGCTTAATGATTTCAGTTTCAAATATTACTGCGTACCAAACTCATCTCGAGACTCAAATTGTCAGGCACTTTTTTCACAGACGATAAGGTGGTATTTAGTAGTGAACATATCAGACTATGATACTTAAATGAGTGAAAGTTATCTGAAAGCATGGTATTTAGATTAACATACCTGCTCATAACTCTGCCCGCATGACCAAGGCAATATATCACACGACAGCATTAACATTCTCCGGTGTCATAATGGGAGAATTCCCCTGGGACTCTCGAGGAATCTTGGCCAAAGGGTTCCTTATAAACCCATGACCACCTTGGTTTCGCCTAACCGCCAGGTTAAATGGTTCTCCACTGTCGTTTGCTTCCTTGTGCATTGAATTTGCCACTGCAGTTCCACCAGATGAAGTGAACCTTAATGTACTGTGCTGGGTTTCTGCTTTCCTCCAAAGCTTTGAACTAAAAAAATCTGCACCTGGCAATTTGATACACCCGCCTCTAGCTGAAGCACCAGTTGACACCCTTCCGGTCGAAACAGCTAGGTCATAGGAGATCTCATCCAATGCCAGCTCTAGACCATGAACCCGGGTCTCCAGAGACCGCATCCCTGTTTGTGAGCTCCCCATGAATTTCTACAAAGAAATTTAATAGATAATTAACAAAATATGCAATCTTACATCAGAAGGTTTATACAACACCACGATTATTTCTACTCCAAGCTAAAAGATGCTAACATAAAGTCCAAAAGTAAATAAATAATCAACAAAATATGCAATCTTACAAAGGAATAATCAACAAAATATGCAATCTTACAAAGGAAGGTTTATAACACAAATATCATTTCTACTCCAAGCTAAAAGATGCAAATATAAAGTTCAAAAGTAAATGTCATAAGAAATGAAATCCAGCTCTAGAAAAACACTATCCAGGAAGATGACAACAGCTTCTGAAAATTTTAAACTCAATTTATCGATGACCTCGTATTCAAGATTAATGATGTTACACTGCAGAAAACAAATTCCTGTGCAGCATAGTTTATGAAGTAAATTGCCACTTGATGCTAAACCATTAATCATAAAAGACTTTGTTATTAATCTCCTGTGAGAAAAAAAAGCAGAAAGATTTTGCAAAAATAGTATCTTGCTAAAAAATGTCTGACAAAATGTTTTATGCAATGGGTTATATATTTAATTTCAGAAAGACAAATTAACAGTGGCAAAATAATCTCATCTAGTCATATTCATTTTGTGATTTGCTTTAAATAGAAATGTGAATGTTAAGTACCTGGAGCAGATCCATCAGATTGGACTGCTGGTTTTCTATTTGAACAAGTTGCTTGCGAATCAATGAGAGATCCTCAGAGTCCTTCAGGTTCTTTATTTCCCCAGTTCCCTTACTAGCAATCGCAGCAGAATCCGAAATGTCATCGTTGCATGGTACCACGCGAAATCCAGACTTGACGAAAAGGTTTCTCATTGTACTCTGCTTTGGCAATCTGCTTCTCTCTTCACCTCTCTCAACAAGTTTGTCAACTTTATGTGTAAAATTCCCCTCATCAATCTCTTCACGTGAACCATTAGACATAGGACTGTCAGCTCTAGAATCCAAAGACTTCTTTAAGTCCAATTTTCTGAACATGGCTGGACCTCTTTTCTTTTCACCACCATTCACCAGATTTCTTTTACTGGCAGATTCAGCTGAAGAGCCATTGCATAAAGATGACTTGTTACTGAAAAATTTCTTCTTCGATTGTAGTGCATTAGAGGATATGAGACTGGAAGTTCTAGATCCAGGTGGGTATCGCCCATCACTAGCAATATCTGTTTCAGAAAAAAAGTTAAAGAAAAATTAGCTTATTCCGACAAAGGAATCATTTCATTACTAAACTTGTTCAAGGATGTCAGTTCAGAGCTAGATCATTAGTGTAGAAGAACTTTTTACAGAAAATAATCAGACTATATTTTGGTATCATAGCCAACCAATTGAGAAAAAGTCAAAGTAATTCCCTTTTCTCATGGAAAATTGTCCCATATAGATCAATGCAAATAACAGGAACTTCAGCACTTCATTAACCAATTCTGGCTACATCGGAAAATCAACCAAAGAAAAGCTCTTGCAAAGCACTTTGAATGTATTAATAAACCAAGATCCAGCCAACTTCTCAAGAAGTATTGATTCAAAGCAAAAACAAGAAAATATTCTTTTTATCACATGAATGGATTAAATCACTAAGTTAATATAATTATAGAGACCAAAAATCATACGACTACGTTATTAAATAGATTAATGACTAATTAGACCAAAGAAAAACAAAAGGCACAATTCATCAAATCAAAGCAATGTATAAAAGACCATGACGTTATAGAAACCTTTTGTTGAAGAATGTGATTCAAGATTTGATTCAACTGCCTCATCAGCTTCATCGGGGATCTCCTTCCAAACCTCCACCATCTGATTCATAGTCTCCCTAACTATTTTCACCTGCACACAAATAATAACTGGATCAAAATCATTCCTTAAAATTGATTCAATGCCAAATTAGACAATTGAGCATCTAGATCCTTCCAGCTACAAACCTTATCAAATCTTTTAGCCTCAAAAGTTTTCATACACCCTGCTTTAAATTCCCGGAGTGATTCCTTTTCCACTATAGCCAATTTCATCAGACCCTCGGCAGCCGCCTTCCTCGCAGCCCAATCTTCACTGATCAAAAACCCCATCAAACACGTGACCACACTTTTAACAGCATTAGCCGTTCCACCAGCTTCAATCACGCTTCCAATCAGCCCCAAAACCGCTGCTTTCCCTTTAAAGCTCTCAGACTTAACCAATTTCTCAAATCTCCCTAACAGTTTCTTCAGCATTGTGGCATCCGGCTCCGGGGCAGCCTCGATCACCGCTGACAGGCACAGGGCGGTGCCGATCTGCGAGTTCTGCTCCTGCTCCGTGAACAGCGCTTCGAGGAAGGGCTTCGCGAGGGTGGAGAAGGACGGTTTCGTCACGTGAACGGCAATGGCGGACGCGGCGGCGACGCAGGCGGTTCGGATGGAAGTGTCGTTATCTCGCAGGCGGCGGACGACCGAAGAAAGGAGCTTCGAGAGGTAAGGTGACAGCGCATTTCCGTGGTGAGCGGCGAGGACGGGGATCAAGTACAGGCACTGCTTCCGGACGGCGGATTTGTCCGACGAGTCGGTGGCGGCGACGGCGGAGATGAAAGATGACAGCGTCTCCGGAGTTAAACACTTCGCTATGCTTTCGAGCTCCGACGCGGCTGCCTTCTGCGTGTCCCTGTCGGAGAGCTTGTGCATACACGCGAGCACTCTCTGCTTTAGGTCACGAGCTGCCGCGGACATCGTGGAAAATGGCGGTGGTGACGATTAAGGTGGAAAAACAAAAAAAAATTACAGTTCGTTTTTTTCTCCTACTGTTCAAGGGAGAACGGTGGTGGCGGCGCCGGGATGCCGGGGAGCATGGCGGTGGTGCACGGCGTCGGTGGTGGCGGAGAGATTTATGTGGAGTAAAGGAAGTGGTTGCGTTGCTTTTGTGCACTCTCTCTCTTTGGCAGCTTTTATAACGTGGGATACGAAAAAACTGTATTCCGGAAGCTGTTGATCAAACGACGACGTACGAATCTGTGATTAACATGTACGACGCCGTATTTGCTACATTAGCGCGCCATTCTGCCGTCAGAGATTAGAGTTGATTTGGCGGTTTCCTTTTAGTCAGGTGCATTTAATTTGGAATTAAGGATTTGGATTTTGGCTTTACGTTTTTATACGTATTATGATATTTCTTTACCTATAAATAACACATTGTAAAAAGATAAAGTTATTCGTGATTCATAGTAATATTTTAATTTGTACACTTTGACTCTTAATCATTGACTTATAAAACATTTGATCCTTAATAGGAGTATTTTTTATTTATTTTGGATCATTTAAATTTGTGAAAAAGAGTTCGTCTTTTGAAATACGATTTTTCCATAACTTATGAAAAAACTAAGGTTTAAACTGTAAATTAGAAGAAATTAAGATAAATTTTTTGGGTTGGTTGATTGGGTCATAAACTTATAACTACTGTACGTTGGATGATAAATTTTTAATATTGCAACTAAAATCTTTTCCGTCTTTTCATATGCTTATTGAAAGACGGTCTTTCCCAAAAATTATAGATGAAAAATTAATATTTTTAAAATATTTATTATGATGAATCTAACAAAGTATCACACAATAGTATTTACATTTGTTAATTCAATTTTATGGTCAAAGTCAATAATTTTTTACTAAATGAATTAGTAAAATTGCAGATTGAAATAGGATAGGGGATGTAGATTTAATAAACACACATATATATTGGATTATATATAAAACTAACCTATTATTTTATGAAAATGTCAATCTAACCCTGTAAAATCTAAAAGTACGATTCTAACCTAAGTTGTTCAGCAAATCTGTCAATATAATCTTTTCGCACTATTCCAGCATTGACTTGGCATTTTTCCTACACTGACCAAACCTAAAAAAACTAAAATACCTCTAGGGTTATTCTTCTTCATCATCTCCCAAATCACCACCGCCGCCGCCTCTAGCAGCAGCCTAAATTAAAATCCCACCGCCCGCCACCATCTCCCATCTCCCATCACCCGCCACCATCCCATCACCACCCCGCCATCTCAAAAATCCTAACCACCTCGACACCACTGCCCGCCGCCTCAAA
>JAULKJ010000010.1:2224136-2234737 GCA_032355405.1 Rubia balearica
GATATTTACGGTCAAACATGCTCATTGAAGACTGTGAAAAAGTAAATAAGCAATTTAAAGTGGGACGGAGGGAGTATGTATAAGGGACATGTATAGGGCATTGAGGGGAGAAATGGAGGCTGTGTTTTGGAGAAACATATGTACAACTAATCAGGCAAGACCGAGGGCTATTTTCACAATATGGATGTGCTGTCACAACTAGTTAACTTCAAAAGAAAGACTGAAGAAATTTGGTAAGAAAGTAGAAGGAGGATGTGTTTTCTGTGATAAAGATGAATCGCTGCACCATCTTTTCTTTGAGTGTGATAAAATGAAAGAAGTATGAGGCAAACTATTGAAATGGACGAACTAGGGAAGGCTACCAGCAAATTAGGAAGATGAAAAACTTTAATTGGCTGGGAAGTGCAAAGGTAAGGGCAACAGAGTTCAGATCTTAAAGATTGCTATTGCAAAGGCTGTATATACTCTATGGAGTTGGAGGAATGAGAAAAGTTTTGGTAAGGAGGAGATTGGCAAAGATATTTTTTATAGAATCATTGAATGTATAGATTATAGGGTTTGGGTGCAACCAATACTAAGGGAGAAATGTGTACAATTTATGTTACGTGAACAGGAGATTGGAGTACGTAAGAGTCAGTTTTGTAAAGTTATCAATGAGAGTAATTTTGTATAAAAAATTAGAAAAAGAAGCTAATATCTGATAGGTGACAAACAAGACCTTAGACTTAACAATCTCAACATTATGTATCATAGTCAATTAGTCACGTTATAAATCAACAAAGCAAAAATTGAGTTATATAGTATATTAATAATATATAAACTCCTTTTCTTGATGCTTCAAATTGAAGAATGTTCTCGAAAGATTGAATTTCTCTAACCTAGAAGAAGTTGATGCCGTGCTTTGAAGATATACCCACAAAATGACCTCATTTCAATAGTTTGATAAATGCATATCTGTCGATTTAAAGCCTTTCTATCCCACTTTCTACCTCATGTATTATGGAAGAATTAGAGTGAAATATCGGAGGAGGTGGTGTGAAAGTCGGCGAAACTTGCTCTCGAGAGAGTAAAAGAATTGTTTGTGCAAAGCTTTTCAGTTTTGTGAACTGAAAACTCGAATATTTTTCCATTATAAGTAGTGATACGGCGTCATTTCACTGACTCAAAACGATGTTAATTTTACTAATCTTACAAACAGCAAGTATTATATGTAGGGCCTAAATTTATAATTTACTTCAGTCCCCTGAAAGTTTAGGACCGGTGCCAAATCATAAGAAAATCTTTTATGGTCTTTCACTCCCCGTGATTCTGCCCATGTCCATATATGAAAACAATGCTTGCTTAAAATCATTTAATAGGAAAACCTACTTCAACATTTCCACTACTCCATTCATTGTGTACAGTACTATTTCCTTTTAATAGTGATAAATGCGAAGCCATTGAAATTAAATTTCAGTTGAACCAACTCCAAAGAGTGTGCAATATGCATCATTTACCTACCTATCTACTTCATATCTAACAAACATTTTGCTGATCCATTAAACCTAAAGTGCTAGACAAGAGGTCACTTTCTTGTGAGGTTAACTTTTCATTAATCAGGTGTCCCTATTTTTTTTATCTCTTCTGGTCAGACAAAGAAAGAGAAGCGAATCCGAAAAGACATGGAAAAATGACAGTACTAGTTGGCGAACTCATCAAAATTTTACCTTTTCTTTTTACATTTTGATTTAAGAGTATGATGAAAATAATAAATTAGAGTTACGTCAATGCATTCGGTCCAATTTTTTAAAATACTTTTGGCCACTCAATGAGCAAATGATCAGCTGATTTCTGAGATAGTTAAAGGACCAAAAGTGTTAAAAAAATTGCCAAGACTCAACAGCTCTACAAGGGGCCAATAGTGCTGGAAAAAATTAGAGGACCAAGGGGATACGATCGTGATAGTTAAGGGATCGCCGGGCTATCCCGCACCTCCTGACCAGGTATGTGGCATTCAAAAATCTCTTTATGGCTTTCAGCAAGCCCCTCGCAATTGGTTTGCAAAATTGGCTCAGACTTTACGTGCATTTGATTTTGTTCAGAGTAAGGTAGATTACTCTCTATTTACTTTTACTCGTGACTCAGTTTCTTTGCATGTACTTGTCTGTGTGGATGATTTGGTCATTAATGGTAGTTCTTCGTCACTCATCTCTGAATTCAAGAAATACTTCAACTCTTGTTTTCATATGAAAGATCTTGGTACACTTAAATATTTCTTGGGTATAGAGATTGCTAGAAAACCCGATGGGATGTTTCTTTCACAAAGGAAATATGCCCTGGATATCTTATCTGACACAGGTTTATCGGCTTCTAAACCGATTGATTTTCCTGTGGAGCAACAACATGATCTTGCGAAAGTTGAAGGCTCCCTTCCTGAGCAGTATAGACGCCTGGTGGGTCGCCTAATTTACTTGAGTATTACTCGTCATGAGCTTTGTTATTCTGTTCATATGCTTGATCAGTTTATGAAGTCTCCTTGTGTTCTTTACTGGCAAGCTGCAATTCGAGTTTTTCACTACTTGAAGAGTCATTCTGGTCAAGGTTTATTTCTCTCTTCACGTAGTTTGTACAGTTGATTGCTTATTGTGATTTTGATTGGGCTACTTGTCCCATTACACGATGCTCTCTTTCTGGGTACTTTGTGACGATTGGTGATTCTCCGGTTTCATGGTAGACCAAGAAGCAACCTACAGTTTCTCGTTCTTCTGCTGAAGAAGAGTATCGTGCTATGACGGTTGCCTGTTGTGAGTTGTTGTGGCTTAAGTCTTTGCTTCGTGACTTAGGTGTTGTGCATTCTTCTCCTTATGCGACTGTTTTGTGACAGTCAATCTGCTCTTCACATTACGGAAAATCTAGTGTCCCATGAACGTTCAAAGCATATAGAGGTTGATTACCATTTCGTCCATAATCTTGTACAATCTGGTACTCTTGTTACTCATCATATTCGCACGTCTGATCAACCTGCAGACTTGTTCACCAACCTCTCAGACGAACTTAGTTTCATTCATTACTTGGCAAGTTGGGCATTTCTGATTCCAAAGCTCCAACTTAAGAAGGAGTACTGAGGAATAGCAATATTATGTGAATATTACTTGTAATTGTAATTAAATTAGATTCCTTTTTCCTAATCTGTATAGGTTTTTGTACCTCTATATAATGTACCGAAGAGTATGAATACAAACACACAATTATTAACCTTACTTTCTTCACCAAGAAAAGAGACTAAATATATGGGTTTTTGGCATTACACATTTTATTGGGTTTTAATTGATTTTTATTTCGAGTAAAGTGTATTCATACTCCACAGTTTCTTCTTTAGTGCACATATTTCACTCAGTTTTTCGAAAGTGTGCATATATCCTCAGTTCTTTGTTTGTGCACACATACCCCTAAGTTTTTCCAAACACTGATCTCCGATTATAGGGGTATATTTACACTTTCGAAAAACTAAGAGGGTTGTATGTGCACTTTCAAAAAAATTAGAAGGAGTATATGTGCATTTTCGAAAAACTTAGAGACATATATGCACTAAACAAAGAACTAGGGGACATGAATGCACTTTACTCTTTTATTTTTTACTTGGTCAAATACCAAAGACCGTAAAAATAGGGGTTTGATAAATTAAAAGACCAAAATTAGTGGCGTATGAGAATGATGTTAGGTTTCCTATTTAATTTCTAAAAAGTATTTAAAATTAAGATGATACATGGGACATATTCTTTTCAATTTTACTATATTTAGTTAATACATTTTAATTTATTATATTACATATTTCTAGTTCAGTATATTAAAATTATTTTAGTTCAATTTATTTACATTTATTTGAATTTATTTTATTTTAATATTTCTAAAATTGATTTTATCCTTATCTATTAAATTTATATTAACATATACAATATTATTAAATTTTTAATTATATTATATTTCAATTCAATTAAATATTTTATATATTATTGTTTATTTTTTTTATTTTAAAATATTTTATTTTAGTTCAGTTCAATTTTTTATAATTATTTTAGTTCAATTTAAATCAAACAAAAAAAACAGGACCATATTCCTGCACTTTATCGAAAGGACACGATTTTGTTTTAGATCGCCTAACCATTAGACGGAGTTAATTATAAATAATATTATTTATGGGATGATTTGATATTTGTTTTCATTTGTTATAATGAGATTCTCATAGCCTTGAAAACCTTTTAAAATATAATTTAAAATATAAATAATCATAATCTGGCCTTAAAAGTTATAAAAATATAGTTTTTATGATTGGTTTACTCGTTAGATGGACTAACATGAGACACTTCTATCTAAAGAGTTTTAATTGATAAATATAATTATTTTAAAGAAAATATTGTCAAAAATAAAATTTAGAAAAACATTTGGAGAAATAATAAGTGAACAAAGATATGTAAATATATAATATTTATTTTATAGCAAACTCTTATAACTATTATAATTTATTTCTTGAAAATTCTTACTTAGAAAATATGACCTCCCTTCTAAAAAATACAAGAGAATGTCATTTTCTCATCGGGTATATATGTAAACGACATGCTTTGAAAATGGTTATTGTATTTTACACATATAATGTCGGTTGATAATGACAAATTAACTACCATCCCCTGCAATTTTCCTGTTATTAATTAATTTATATGTCTAAATGAGTATATGTGTCCATTCATTACTATAAATTAAAACAATTAAAGCTCCATCACACATACTAAG
This sequence comes from Rubia balearica, assembly GCA_032355405.1. Taxonomy (NCBI): domain Eukaryota; kingdom Viridiplantae; phylum Streptophyta; class Magnoliopsida; order Gentianales; family Rubiaceae; genus Rubia; species Rubia balearica. Next base: position 2,228,904 of record JAULKJ010000010.1, read on the forward strand.
AGGAAATAGTATGAGAATTTGATCTTTTTGGCCTCAACCTAAAAGATAATACTCCCTCCATTGCATTTAAAGGTGCATATATAGTCACCTTTAAGTTAAATTTGACAAATTATTATCATGTATTTAAATAATGGTATAAATATTTATTCTATCATATGTAATATTGTTAGATTCGTCGTAATATGTAATTTTAAGTCCTAACTATTTCATCCCATAACTGTAGTTAGATTGAATGTACAGGAAATTGTACAAAGAAAAGGTTATGTTCTTTTTGCTAATTTCTTTTAAGACTAATGTATAAGCGTGTCAATTGAATTGGCTACTCCAACAATAATTAAGTTCTAAATTGAATCAAGAATAAAGTGCATTTATGCCCTTAGTTTCTTGTTTAGTGCATATATACCTCTTAATATTTCAAATGCCGGTCTTTGGCTATAGGGGTATATGTGCACTTTCGAAAAACTTGAAGGAGTATATGTACACTTTCAAAAAATTGTGAGGGTATATGTGCACTTTCGAAAAACTAGAAAGTAGATGTTCACTAAATAAAAAACTCACGGTATCAATGCATTTTACCCTTGAATCAAATGTGACTAGTGGATTTATTCAAATTAATAGTATACTTTATTTTACCACACATATAATATAATGTTGTAGCCAGTAGAGGGACTTTTGATTGAGAGATTTAGAGAAAGAAATAAATTCCCTTAATTTTTTTAAGGGTAAAATGGGAATTCAGGTTATGGTGGCAAGGGTAATTTTGTCATTTCATGCCCGGTCAACAATCAAATTGATGAGTCAATGCCGGAATAGTGACAAACGGTTATAACTGTACATTTTATCATAAAGTTAGGGTTATTTTGACACTTTTTCATTTTGCAGGGTTATATAAGTACTTTCATCTAAAGTTAGGGTCATTTTCAGTCTCACTCTAAAATATATAACCTCTTAGCAAAATATATTACTTCACCCAAAATGAAGTACCACAATTTTGGTCTATCTTTTAATTTGTGTAAATTAGTTGAGTAAATATTTTTTCAGAATAAGTGAGGGTGCCATTTTGCGAACTTATTGACAGTTAAGCTTGGACTTTTTACCCACCCTTTTTTATGTGTGTTGTGTCATTGTAAGATAGGCAAATGGAATGGATGGATGTGGAGCCAATGATTTTGCAGAATGCGAAACATTGAATCAAAGACACGAAATGATAGTGTGGTAACTTGGAAGTTATATGTGACTTTATTCGAGGACGAACTATGAACTTTACCATCCTTAAATACCACAGAAAAACACTTTGTTTTACCCATGACGGCTACCAAGTGTGTAGTATATGCAAGAAATGTGGAATTGAGTGAAGTAATCTTCTTCTAAGTTAGAAAAGAATAACCCTAATTTTGGTTTTTCTCAAATCAATCCTGTAGCAAAAACATGAATAATTTCTGGGAGAAAATAATACGACATGCAGCTTATTGTTACGGTTGTTGATGGATGGCAATCCAAAGTTATGGTTATCAAGAAAGGGAGATATTACGTACCATAAGAAGAGTGTTTTCTGACAAGCGGCCTGTACATAAACTTATAAACAGTCCACGTATTGTTTTTTTCTTATGAATTACATTTGTTAAATTACACACTAAAAGATTAGAACGCCGGAATAGTGACGCCGGAATTTGTACACTTTGACTCTTAATCATTGACTTATAAAACATTTGACCCTTAATAGGAGGATTTTTTAATAAAATTTTTGGATCATTTAAATTTGTGAAAAAGAGTTCGTCTTTTAAAATACGCTATTTCCATAACTTATGGAAAGATTAAGGTTTAAACTGCAAATTAGAAGAAATCAAGATAAAAGTTTTGGGTTGCGTTGATCGGGTCATAAACTTATAACTATTGTACGTTGGATAATAAATTTTTAATATTGCAACAAAAATATTTTACCTTTCTATAATTCTAATTCAATTTCGTCTTTTCATATACCTATTGAAAGACGGTCTTTCCCACAAATTTGTCGTTGAAAAATTAATATTTTAAATATATTTATTATGGCGAATCCAACAAAGTATTACATAATAGTATTTATATTTGCCAATTCAATTTTATGGACAAAGTCAATAATTTTTTACTAAATGAATTAGTAAAATTGCAGATTGAAATAGGATTGGGGATGCAGATTTACTAAACATATATGTATTTTGGATAATATATAAAACTAACCCTATTATTGTCTGAAAGTGCCAATCTAACCCTATAAAATATGAAAGTATCGATATAACCTTTTCGCACTATTTTGACATTGACTTGGCATTTTTCAACATTGACCAAACCTAAAAAACTAAAATACCCCTATTCTTAAAATAAAAAAGTAATGACAAAAATACCCCTAGAGTTATTCTTCTTTATCATCTCCCAAATCACCACCACTGCCGCCTCTGGCGGCAGCCTGAATTAAAATCCTACCGCTCGCCACCATTTCCCAGCACCCGCCACCATCTCATCACCACCCCCACCATCTCAAAAATCCTAGCCACCTCCACACCAAAATCAGAAACTGAATCATAAAATTCTCACCGCCCGTATCGGAACTAAATTAGAAAATCATTGAAGAATGTGGTGGACCTAAATCAGAAAATTCTAACTGCCTACCCCACCTGTTGTCCGAACTGAATAAAAAAAATCCTCACCACCCATCTCGACGCCTACGTATTGTTGGAATCGAGTCTCTTCGTCTACCTATACAAGAACATCATTGATATGTGTGGAACCACGCAGTTTAATGAACCACGCAGCTGCTAAAATCCCATTCTTCCAGTGGTAGACTTCATCAGCGGCTTCAGCCTCATCGTGAGTGCGTGTAGATACACATCAGACCCTCCCCATTGTCGCTGCCTAAAACAATTGGCATTATCATGGAAGTCGTCAACGCCGAGCATGCCGACATTGCCAAAAGATATGTGCGTGAATCAGAGCTGCATCCACGCCCAAGGTGGAGTTGCCCACATGTCGGACCTGAAGCCCAGATTCTTGAAATCATCGGAATCGACTATGTCGATGAATCTGCCACCATCATATTCTTCCCCTTACCATCTTCATCATTTCCCATGGCTATAATTTTAGCACTTAAGTCTTATATTTTTAGAGTTAAGTGCTAAAATGACTCTGACTTTAGGCTGAAAGTGCCAATATAACCTTGCAATTTCAGAAAGTGCCAAAATAACCTTCGACTCATTTGACTTTTTAGTCAACTAATTTATGGCCAGATTTTAAGGAAAAGACAATTTTGCCCTTGAATTAAAAAAGATCCAAGTGCTAAAATGATCCTGACTTTAGGCTGAAAGTGCCAATATGACCCTGCAATCTCAGAAAGTGCTAAAATAACTCTTGACCACGTTGACTTTTAGTCAACTAGTTTATTGTCGAAATAAGGTGAAAATACCGTTATGCCCTTATTTTTAAAAAAAGGAAAAAGTCACAAAATATGAAATGACGTCCTTGACCCTTACTTTATTTCTCATTTTCTCCTATTTTCCTCTTGCATTTTCTATTCTTCCCTAGACTTTCTTCCCGCTCCACCCTTCTTCCTTCTTTCTTCAGCCTGAAGCACAGAAATCGAGGCATCACCCGACCACTTCTCCTTCAAATTTCTCCTCTTCCCATTTCTCCTCCGCCCGACCACCGTCGAAAATCCCTCATTTCTTCCTCCTTGAATACCACATCCAGCGGCCTTACTTTGACTCTCCGTCGTAGGTAAAAAAATAATTCTCCGTCGTATGTGAGCCCTAGGTCGGATTTGGGGCAAATAAATTTTTTGAAAAATTGGGTATGGATTAAAATTGATATTTATGTTATTTTGCTGTGATTTCATCGTTACAGCCTCTTCAAAATGTGTGAAGTGCCCTTACACAATAGTTCAAGCAGGGCTATTTCAATTTTTAAAAAGTATAGTACTATGAGGTACTAAAATTGATTGGGGAACCAGCAGGCCTTAATTATGGGGGAAGCAACGACCCTTAATTATACTATGAGGTAACCCATGACAAAGTATAGGGGAAGCTTCCGGCAATGGAAGCGACTAAAACGGGGAGATGTCACGACTTGGATTTGGTGAGGAGTGAGGAAGGGAAGAAGACGCGTCTTTATTTTATTAACTATGTGCTGAAATAACCCTTTCTTTATATCGAAAGTGCAGATATAACCCTTACTTTATTGACTATGTACTGAAATAACCCTGTCTTTATAACGGAAGTGCATATATAACCCGACTTTATTGATTATGTGCTGAAATAACCCTGTATAACTCTGAGGGGTATTTCGGCCAATTTTTTAAATATTTTAGTTCACGGGTATTTTAGTCATTTCCTTTTTGGTTATATCGGCATAATTTTTTCAAAAAGTTAGGGTTAGATTGACACATACAATAACAAGTTAGGGTTATTTTTGCACTTTCTGATATTGCAGGGTTATATTGACACTTTCAGTCTAAAGTCAGGGTTATAAATGTAAATAACCCATATTTTTATTGCCTTCAGGATGCATTTTGGGCTATTAATATTTTTAGCTACGTATAAAAATGACGCATGAAAAATTGATATTTAAAACTAACTGTTACGATGAGTTCCATATGCGATAATATTAATGATTGTAAATATGTAAAATACGATCAAATTTAATAATTTAATTAGAAAAACAATAAGTATGCAATGTTGTATGAAATGGATGGAGGAGGTTCTTTTCCTGAACTTGTCATTTGAAGTAGAATAAAAACAGTAAGCACTAATTAGTGACAAGTGAGATTGTCTTGTTTGTTTCCTTTTATTTTTCTGAATTGGATGGTCCCAAAGTTGAAGGAATATAATGTGGCAAGTTTTAGTGAAGGCAGTTAATGTAGTTATTTGGTCCCCTTTAGCAATGATGTATAAGCCTAAGCATGGTAGAACAAGAAGAGTATCAATCAAGTTACAATGTTTTTGTAATCATTTGTACTTCTGGTTTTTCCTAAGTACGTTTTTAAAATCATTAATCTATATTTTTATAGGTTAATTAATGCACCCGGACCAAGAACGAGCATGATAATGAAGAAATTAAGAGTTTTAAATATAGGTGGCAATCCATCACTGCTAGTGTTGAAAAATGTTGGTTAAAATGTTGATTTTCGTCAACTTTTTGAGTGTCATTTTGAGTGGGAATTGAACGGATTTAGGATGTTATTTTTGGGTTCTCCTCCGCAAATACTATAAAATTGACTATTTAAACTCTCAAAACGGATCAAGGGTGAATGAGATATGGATGTTTGAAATGTCACATTTGAAAGAGGAAAATTGGGCTGAAATTGGCCCAGGATGATTTTTCTCTGGACTGTCTAAAACGCGTATGGACCGCGTGGAAGTCTCTAAAAGGCCCAACCGCGTAATATATATGGAATTGCTTGTGTGTAATTTTTAAGAAATAAGAACAAAATACTTCCATATTTTGTGAGATATCTTTTCGTAAATGAATACGCGGTTTACCATGTTTAATACAATGAAGAATATTGCACGGATATTTCTTCCATTTCCAGCAAATTTAATTCGAATGTTCTTGGAATGTTCTCAGATTTGATGAGTTGGTGATTGGATAATATTTTCTCTAATCATAGAAAATCAGAATATCACGTTTCCATGATTAGGGTGTCTTAAAGCAGTATAAATAGACCCTCTAAGTCAGTCTCACACCATTTCTCAAGTCTCTCCATATTCTAAAATTGAGTCTTCTTTCTGTCTTTCTCGAAATTTTGGTCCGTTGCTCTGTCGAGGTGATAGTCCTCCGGGCCTTGCGTGAATTCGAGGTAACTCTTA
>JAULKJ010000010.1:2283473-2295748 GCA_032355405.1 Rubia balearica
CTTGTGAGGAGGGGATGATGTTTCAGGGTTTGACCCCGATCTTGGCACCAAGACTTATTCCTCAATATCCTTCCCATTTATCACATTCACCTCGACCTCTTTTTTTTTCTTTCTTGAACTCACACTCAAAAATTCCTTCTCCTTGAGGGTTATTTACCTCTTTACCATTCCTAGATCAACGAGATGAACATGCACAGTTAACAGATGACAGTTTTCCACCATGAATTACATGGTCGGTGAACACAACTACAATATAACCTTGAGAACCTTGATAAAGGTAAAATAGAAAGAAAACTAGTTATAGGACAGACCATAATCAAAATATAACATTTCAAAACTAGTCAAAGACAAAATGGGAAAGTCTCAAACATGCGGGATTGGAAAAAAGCGACAAAACAAACCAAGGCAAACTGGAAAGCCTCGAACATGCAGGATTTCATGAAAATGGTGAATCAAACCAGTTTTAGTAACACTACACCAATGTATCACAACATTACGTCATTATAACTAAGGTTCATTTACAATCACCCAACCTCGCACATGTAAAAAATTTGACAAAAATATGGTAACATGCTTTATTTCAAAAAATGATTAAAAAAATATTTGTCTAGCAAATGCTGGTAAAATAACGTTTTATTTTAAGACCTGGTAACTCAAAAGCCAAACTAAAAAATTACAGGAATGAGATACTTATTTTAATTTATCAGATTACATGAAAAATACTGTGAAATTTAGTACAAAGAACTAGCTTCGAAACTGTGGGCTACCTAACCTATAAGGGTAGGTAGTAAAATTAACATTCAGAGAGACTGGTCGTGAACTCCAAGTGAGGTGTTGGATTTTCATCTGATTCAAGATCATGTATCGTACTCTGTGGTGCATCCCAACAGTGGGGTGCACGAACCTGAAAGTGAGCAACTCTGCTAGAGAACGATAAACCTACGTCAGCCAATTATCATTCTAGAGCAATACTTCACCATGTCCTAGCGTAGCCAAACCCACACTGACAAAATACAAGGTATGCTCCTAGCTATGAAGTCTAATATCCCCTTAGAGCCAAGGTACCGTGAGTGTAGGCTTCTCCTCGCATCGGTTTCCCTTGACCTCTGTAAAAGATAATTAATGGAGATTCACCATAATCATTCATCCCTTCATTTGTTGATCCTTTATTACACAACATCAAAATAGTCAATACACATAAACATAATGCTAAGTAATTAGTAAAAACATACACACTTACATCCTACATGAGTTTTCCCAACAAAACCCATAAGAGATATTACCCCAATTTGTGCCACCAGCAATGGAAATGATTCCCAAATAACCCACCCAATAAGGCCTATAACCAAACCAGTAGAGTCTCTCATCCAAAAAAACATGCACCCCCAGAGTCCCACACAATGTTAGACCTTATCATGTTATAACATCCGTACATCTAAAGCACAAATAATACTGTTGAAACAAGCACAAAACCAAACCATACTAGTCATACACAAAAACAAATGAATATACCCTTAGAAATAAGCTATCTTATATAGAAAAGAGATAATCATAGAAATAGTTACTAGGTGTGAGTGTATTAATTGAAGAATAATTTCATTGAAAAACCGGAGCACATGTTGTGAGTGTATTCATTGAAGAATATTCTTCAGTTCGTGGGAGTTCTTGGTGTGAATGTATTCATTGAATAATATTCATTTAAAACTAAAAATTTTAAGAATATTACATTAACTGGAATTGTGAGAAACTTCACACATTTTTTGGAGCGTGTTTAATGTGTCAAAAATGCTGCTACAAATATTTTTTTAAAAAATCATGTGCGATGCATGGATACTTCTCACCGGGCTCCATCTCCTGACTAGTTTTCCGTTCTCTCCCTTCTGCTCATGTTCAAGCCAGTAGTGGCAGGCATTATATGTTTCTAGTTGAAGGTGACCCTTGAGTAGCAGGGGCTACTCCTGTTCTACCTGTATTTGAACATTCTTCAATGTTCTTCCCATGACATAAAATTTCCCACATTACTTTTGCTAAACTCTTGAATAACTGATAAGTATTTGGTCATTGGATACACTTTTTGCTAATGAACACTCATGCATTGCCCCTACTAGCATTTGAAACAGCAAGTTTGGTTGATAATGTTAGGGAAGTTATTTCCTTGTCCAAAATACATTTCTGCTTATACAACTTTGTGTATGAGATTAACAACCTTGTGTTTGTATATTTTTTGTGTCTATAAGTAATGGGAATTAATTTTTGAATCACCATGTAGACTGATGCTTTTATTAACCCAAGAAAGCATATTAATTTGTTCCTTGATGTTAAAAGTTTTTGAACTCACAAAAAAATTAAATTCTACTTTTGTGGCTTCCAGGATGTGTAGAGCTCTAATGCTGGGTGGAGACGAAATTATGAGTGATGATGCACCATTGGAAACCTAGCCTGTAAGTGTTGTTATATTTTTTGTACCTCGATGACCTTGAAAAGTTCATATGCCATTGTTTTGTAGGTGGTGGGAATCATAAGCCAGTTTAAACATATTTTTTATCTGAATATACCCTTGAAAATATGAATAACATTTTTTAAATTTCTGGAAATTATGACATTGGCTATGCTGCTTTTCTCTAAAAGTCATATATGTTATGGCTACCTACTTCTTTGTTGTGTGTTATTTATGAATCTGTTGTTCTTCAGGTGACCAGGCATGATATGAATCTCCTTGCGAAGACTCTGGATTGCGGAATATTATATCTTTAACACTGATGGAAATCATGCCCAATCACCAGTGTAGCACGAATAGTAGCGTCTAGCCCGCAGGGTACATTCTACTCGACTTATAAGCGTCTAGCCCGCAGGGTACACTTACAAGGTTTCTTTATAAACTTCTAGCCCGCAGGGTACGAGTATAAAGGGGGTATTGATGTCTTAAATAGCCCGCAGGTTTATGCAACAATGAAGATAATGAGAATTTCTCAAAAGTCTGAATTTGATTGATATAAGGTGTGTAATGTTCTCGGCTGAAAATCTCTTTAAATAGAGATAATTTTCGGCCAAACAAAATTCTAATCACAAATAGAAACTGAATCAAATTTTATGGCAGCTTTAAAAAGCTAAAACCATATCTAACTAAAATACCAAAAAAATCAAATATAGTCTAAACTAAATTCTGGCCGTGACCATGCTAACGAAATTGCCACGACAAAAATCTCCAAGAATATTTCTGATCGTGTATATACTCCTTCCATAAGTATAGCCGTGTATATACTACTTCCATAAACAAATAGTCTTCAATTCATGCAATCTTCCAAGTCTTCAATTCATACCATATATAACCCATTCCATAATCCTCCAAGAAGCAATATCCATGCATATTCCATTATCTCCATGCAAGTAGCAACTGCGATAATTATTGCATGCATATTCCAATATGTATTCCATGAATAATCTTCATTATCTTGATCTGACCGTAATTTTCTTCAATTCTTCCTTGAATAGTCTTGCACGTCCATTATCCTTATTCTGCGGCCTCCTTCAAGTAAAAATATTACTTTATCTAATTTTACCAAATCTAATTCTAATCAAAATAAAACTAAATAAACTAAACACTAATTAAAATATTACCAAGACTCTTCTAAGTCAACATGACCGAGTTTATGGCTTTATTAATAATAATAAAAATAAACTAAAATGATCATACTACCTCATTAAAAATCCAATGGAAAAAAGAGTATAGTATTTGACCTCCTAAAAATATTAAACTAAGAAAATAATAATAAATGATGTTTTTTACCTCTTATCAGTTAGTCTTTCCTTATCTTGTTTTTTTCTTGAAGTTGTACTGTTGCAAGGGAATGATCCGGTTGAAGTCTAAAAAATAAACCCGTTTAAGATCAAAATATGTAAATAATTACATCACTAAACTACAAAATTAAAAATAATAAAAAACAAACTTGTTTCATCCATATTAAAAGAATTTCTTTCGTTTCAAACCGATCCACTCTGTCTCTTATGGTTTTTAATTTTTCCTCCATACCCTCCATTTCAACTGATTCATATGGTTTGTATGATTCATTATGCCGCAGAGCCAAGAAAACAATGATGTACAATGGGGGAAACGGAGCTGCAATCACTGGCGGATCTACATGTAGGCATGGGGTAACCATGGTTACCCCATTAAAAAAATACTTTATCATTAATATTAAGATTTATATATATATATTAGTGGTTACCCCATTGAAAATTTTCTGGATTCGCCCCTGGCTGCAATGTCAATCAAAAAATCCGAGAAATGGAGCAGCAAAAAATCTGATGGTGGAGATCGCTCAAGTGGAGGTTTCACTGGATCCTGACCTATCGACTCCTGTGATTGAAGGATCGCAAGCAGGATTTCCATCGGAGATGTAAGAAGACATGGAAGTTACTATCGAACCATCGGTGGGAGTCAGCGTCGTGATGCTGGTGTTCGAATTGCGGGGTGTGGACGACATCTCACCGAATGCTCTAGTGACTCGCATGTGGAGGCTTATGACCAAAGGATTAGGAGGTCCGACAGCAAGACTGCCATAAGGGTTAGATCAAATGACGCATATGTTGATGGCAACGGGGTATCAGGTTGTCCCCCCTCGATGACCTTTGGACCATCGTCACCGATGATGCCTTCCTTGCTTCGACTCTGGCCCTAGAAGCACAGGTAAGGGCCTTGCTTTTAGCAAGTCAAATGTTCGGTGTTTTGTACTTGAGATATGCTAGGGAACCTGCACAGCCAAGGCCGCACCCCTCGTTCCCTGATCACATGCATGTGAGCTATCCAATGACTGCTCCGATGCCCATACACTCAGCCTCATGCATCAAGCAGACACGAGGGATCGTGCCTTCGATGGGAATCACAAACCCTTCGAATTCTGTCGGACATGACCATGGTTTTCTGGACCACCACGGGAAGGGGTTTGTGACCCTCAAATACCCTAGAAGCATGGAAGTTGGATTTTATCCGAGACAGGCCACCTCGCAATTTGTATTTCCTCCATAATGAAGACCCTTGTAGGAGACCGAACCAGGGTGGCAACCATGTGCCTAGAGAGGGACTTCCTAGCCATGTAAGAGACACAGATCCTTGAGAATTCATTCAGACCTTCCTCAATTTTATAAACTTCCAAGATTTTGATGAGAAGTTGACTTGCAAGCTGGTAGGCCTACCTTCGTGGGAAAAGGCAGGAATGGTTTAACCAGTTGCCAAGAGGTTCACTGCAGTCATATAGAGACTTCAGTGGGGCCCTCTTGAGTCAAGATTACCAGAAAAAGAAATTCACCAAAACATTGACAGAGCTGTATCAAATGAAGCAGAGGCAAAGGGAGTCCACTGCAAATTTTTATCATAGATATGTTGATGAGAGTTTGGGGGTTGTAGAAGTCACGGAGAATGAAATCATGCAAGGCTACCTACTGGGAATGGATGACTTGGAGTTATACAAGAAACTGACAACAACGACCCCTAAGGCACTTTATCAACTTCAGGAGGTCGTTGAGCAGAATTCAAAGGTTGAGGAGGCAACTCAAAAGAAGATAGAAGGGATAATGGCCAAGCAGACGTAACCTAGTAATTCTCAAGGAAAAAGGCCAACGGAGAGGCCAGATTTTGAGAAGTACACATATGTTTGGAGCATCCCCATCAGATATTTGGAGCATTTACAGGGGAATCTTCAGACCTCCCCCTCCAATGAATAATGATAACAAAGCGTTCGCTAATAAGAAAGCCACCAACAAGTACTGTGAACACCATAGATATTATGGACATCACACAAATGAATGTACCCATTTGAGAATGGAGATCGATTGATATGAAAGGGAGGGTCTTCTAAAGGATTCCTTTCGTCAACCGGCCCGAAATGATCCCTCGAGGGAGAGGAACGAAAGAGGAAATAGGTGGCCTCCAAAGAAAATTTTCAATGATGGGAACCTAGGGGATTGTGGTCAACATGGTCAACGGCAGGAACGTTGCGATGAACCACATCAGAATCAGCCCGCGGAGAACAAAAATACAAATGAGGGGAATCCTGTTGTGCGCAGGGTGATCAATGTTATTAGTGGATTCGTCGGAGAGATGTCTTCGAACACAGTGATAAAGGCTGAATAACGACATATCCCAGCAAGAGAGCTAAAGGGTAAACGATTTCGACCTGATGAAACGATCACTTTCTCGAAAGCATATGTAGTTCCAAACAGAGTCCCCCATGGTGATTACTGCAATGATAAGAACTTTTTTGGTCAAAAGGGTGTTTGTTAATGATGGAAGTGGAGTGTAGATTATGTTTGTGGATTGCTTAGATCAGCTTGGGATTAGACGTATGCACTTGAAGAAGCCAACTTCTCCGTTGTCAAGATTCACGGGAAAATTGTATATCTAATAGGAGAAATCACTTTGCCAGTCTGGGTTTTCGAAAGAGACAAAAGGATCACCGTGCACTATAGTTTTGCAGTCATCGATGTTTTTTCCCCTACAATGTGCTACTGAGGAGGCCATGGATATGCCAAGCGAGGGCAGTATGGTCGCCGTACCATTTGATGATAAAGGTTCCAACGAGCAATGGGGTGGCATCGATCAAGGGAGACATGATGGTGGCCAGGAGTTGCAATTGTGAAGTAGTAAAGAGGGTAAGGAGTACGAAGGGTGTGGCCTTGGTACATGGAGAAGTTGGGCCAGCCGACATTCAATCACTTCCCATTCGAAGCCTCAGAGCAGTGCCCATTGGAAAGATGATGCCGGAAGCGGTAAGGTAAGAGCTGAAGGCATTACTTGATCTGTATTAAGATGTTTTCTCCTAGGATAATATAGACTTGGCGGGGGTATCGTCCGAGTTAGTTGTCCACAAGCTAAGCATCGACCCTTCGATCAAGCCAATTAAGCAGAAAAGAATGATGTTTGCCCCTGAGAGGGTTAAGGCAATACGATTGGAGGTCGAAAATCTTCTTGAGGCGGATGTTTATTGTAGTCGCTGATATTTTGCACATTTTCGTTGATATTTTATGTGTATCAATTTTGCTGATTTTTAGTTATTTCAATTAATATTTAAATGTAGTTTGCTGAGGTTTTAGTTTCAGTTGATGTTTACAGTTAGTTTGCTGAGGTCTAATTAATTTCAATTGATTGTGTATCTATATATATAATCATTTTTATTGATTTATATGTATTTTTCACTTGATGTTTAGATGTAGTTTGCAGATGTCTAATTTCAGTTTTTGGAGATTTGATAGTCGTTTAATTTATTTATGTATTTTTTGATGTTTTGTATATATCAGTTGATGTTTATGTGACTATTATCACTTTTGTTGATGTTTATGTGTTTATTATCTCTTTTGTTGATGTTTATGCATTTTTATAGATAGTTATGTGTTTTTTCTAGTAATATTTATGTGTTGATGCTTAAACTCAATCAAACCTTAATCAAAATTTTAAAGCAAAAATAGGAAAGATTGGTGGTGATCAAACTGTTGTGATCGGACTGCGAAAATTAAGCGAGCTAGATATGTATGAAAATGAGTACGAAGTACTCCACTTTGAAAGACATTGAGCTTGAAAAAAACCAAGTACTCCACTTTTCGCCCTCTGCCGATTCCCTTGGAATATAGGGAGTACTATGTTATATATATAAGGCTATGATAGTAGAATTTCATGTGATGACAATGCACGCAAATAAGGTGATCTAATCAAATATCGTATTCGATTAAGAACAATTGCTTCACATTGCACGAGACGGTCTCGTTTAGAAACGAGTAAATCAAATTTACTGACGAACCAGATTGAAAATATGAGTTTAGTAAATTTAAAATGTCGAACTGAATTTATATATTAATGAAATGTCGGTTTGCAATTGATATTTTTTGTCTAATATGAGAATGGGGTTTTACATTTGATATACCAGGAGTACTTGTTTCTCTAGTGGAAAAGTTATAAATTGATTAAACTACACAAATTTCTTCGATGATACTTGTATTTAAACTGAATACCTTTAAACAAAACCCTATAAATAGCCAAGAGCTTCCTACTTCGCTAAGAAGGGGTCAAATTGGACGGCGCTCCCCTCCTCTCTGGGCCTCTTCCTGTTCGATCTTGTTTTTCCTCATTTTCCCATAATTTTTTAATCTTCTTCTTCCCATTCCCGTAAAAGTTCTTTTAAAGTTTAGATTATTAAACAAGTTTGGATTTATCTCCATTAGTATTGTTTTTCGACCTGATAGATTAGATTGTTGTGTTCATCATGATCACCCGATTTAATTGTTCATGTCGATGTATTTTGTCCGATCTGATTTTACAGATCGTGTGTTTCTCTAGGACAAATCTTGTTCTCGATCTGTGTTTTTCAAGGTGTTTCCAGTTTGTACAACATGGATTGCGTTTTGGATCAAATGGTATTATAGTTGTTGAAGATCCCCGTTAGCATAGAGATATTGATGCGTGATACACTCTTCTTTGCCAAGTGGTCATGATTTTCGCTAGAAGTGAGTTAATTTCTTCGAGAACGATGTTACAATTTTATTGGATCTCTACTCGATAATAGTATATACAGTTAATTTGAGTGACATATAATTTGAATTTTCTTGCAATAGACTAGTTATTGCTAGAAACTTGTTAGATTAAATGTCCAGTTCACTCGTAATCGCCGCTAATTTTTTTTCAAACATCTTTGAATGATTTGATTTTTTTAAAGGATCATATTGTAAAAACAAGACAGTTGATTATTTTCCAAACCATTTCAAACTGTCGAGTAAACAAATATCCTAATTCCAGTTGTCAATAACCACATTACATGCGAAGCCATTGATTCCATCTTGCAAATTCATAGAATCCCATCATTCTCCTACCATTTCTCCCAACCTACAGTTCAAACCCAATTCATCTTCAATTTCATCATTTTTTTTCCCATTTTATTTATCCCACCATTTCTTCTCCCACAAGAAACAGGTCTCGTAGCTGCTGCAGCAATATCCATTCTGCAGCTAAGCCACGCAGCCATGGCTTCCTCCAGGCTACTCCTATCATTCTTCCTCATTTCCTCCGTCGCGATATCTTCCCTCCCGGGTTCCCAATCCTCCCTCTCCCTCAACCACTACGCGAAAACATGCCCCAAATTCCACGACATTGTACGTGAGATCGTTACAGCAAAGCAGTCCACCAACCCAACAACTGCCGCCGCGGTCCTCCGCGTGTTCATGCACGACTGCATGGTGGACGGCTGTGATGCCTCCGTCCTGGTCAAGTCCACCGCCTTCAACAAGGCAGAGATCGATGCCGACATCAACCACTCCCTCGCTGGCGATGCATTTGATGTCGTGACTCGGGTCAAGACCGCGCTGGAGCTCGCCTGCCCGGAAACCGTCTCCTGCTCGGATATCCTCGCGGTGGCAGCCCGGGACCTCGTGTTGATCACCGGAGGGCCCTTCTACGACGTGAAGGTCGGGAGGAGGGACGGGAGGGTGTCGCAGGCCGGCCACGTGGAAGGGAACCTCGCCCGGGAGAACACCTCCATGGACAGGGCCATCTCCATGTTTGAGAAGAAGGGCTTCACCGTCCGGGAGATGGTGTCGCTCATTGGCGGGGGCCACACCATTGGGTTCGCGCACTGCTCTGAGTTCGGTAACAGGATCTTCGGGAAGAAGGTGGATCCCACCATCAACCCGGCGCTGGTGGAGGGGCTGAGACGGACCTGCGCAAACTACACGCAGAACCAGGCGCTGGCGGCGTTCCTGGACGTGATGTCGCCGGGGGTCTTTGACAACACCATTTTCAGGAACTTGCAGAGGGGGCTTGGAGTTCTGGGAACTGATCAGGCCCTGTATTCAGACAACAGAACCAGGGGTATTGTGGATTTATATGCCAAGGATAGCAATGCATTTTTCAATGACTTTGCTAAGGCCATGGAGAAAGTTGGTCTATTTGGTGTCAAATATGGCCGAGCTGGAGAGATCAGGAAAAGATGTGATGTCATCAATGGAAATTAATTCGTTGATGGTCAGGATACATTTCTATATATTGTACTGAAACAGAGTTGATTATAAGCTGATGTTATGGTCTTGATATCATCAGGCCATGCAATAACCTGTTATCAATTTTCCAGAAAATATATGCTAGAACAGAAATTTTCATAAAATTAACTATCCTCTGAATATGGGCTATCGAATGAACAACTAAACATATAAATAAATGAATCATTGACGAACAACCAACAATATTAGAGAGCTAAACTCTCTAATATGATGCAAAAGACGAGTTTGAGATTACATGGATAGAGAAGGCCGATGTGCGAATGTCTGCTGCAAGAACACCATTAATGTTCAAATTTGCGACTTCTAGAATAGACCAGAACACAATTCTCGCGCCAACTCTGAAATCAGCATATATTTAGATTTCATATCAAGGCTCTGGTAACCTCCTAACAGTGACATAGCGAAAACACTAAACAGAGCAAAATATGTACAGACCTGGATGCACAAAGGCAGAGAAACAGCGCCTTGAGATAAAAACCAGATCCAAAATTGCTAGCAGCAGTCTTCTTTTCTAGTACTTTACAGATCCTTACTTCTGTTCCTATGCTGCCTAGTCTAATCATTTGAGTTTCAGTCGGCAAGGCAGTGTTTCTGTGAAAGTAATGGACAGTATTCGCCATTACTTTGCTTTTCTGGCTTCTGATTTCCTTTTCTAGAGCACTGCACACAGAGCTTACCATGTGTGAACAAGAGACAGTTGAGGTCGAACTTTAGGCTGTCTGGTATCCGGCGATTCAGATGAGCATACGTCTTTTTCACATCTGCTTCAGCAGGTATCCACCCAATCCTCTTAGCAATCTGAAAAATCTAAAACCATAGCGATCCTTTAGGCGAGAACAAGCTACTAGTTTGTTCACAAGAATGGGTTAAGACTAAACTTACATGAGTGTCCACAGGGAAATCATCTTTCTGAAGTTGGAACATCAAAACACAAGCCACCTGTGATCATTTCCAAATCAAAACTTCCATATATTTGAATAGAAATCCAAAGGCTACTGATATATACGATTCATAGTTTCTTCAGCTAACATGTCTATGGCCTAGGCAACCTGTCCTTGTTTCGAAATACATGTAAAACATTTGTGTATTTGCTGACTAAAGGTACAGCAATGCAGACAATTGCATTAAAAAATTTCATCTCATTATCTAATGAAGAAATAGAATGAAACAAATCGGTAAATTAAGCAAAAATCCTGACACCTGATTACCGTTTTCGGGCCAATTCCTTTAAACTGAGAGAGCTCAGCTTTCACTTCATCAACCGACAAGGGCCGCAGGTACTCCAAGCACAACTTCCCTCTTTCCTTAAGAAGGCAATTCAAGAGATTCTTGATACAAGAAGCCTTTGTTGGTGCTAGACCTCCACATCTTATGGCATCCTCAAGATGCTTAGACTCCGCCGCAAGAACCTGCATTCATTACCATGGCTTAAAACTTAACACAGTACCAAGCAACATTGGCAACTAAAAATCTGTGTCCCCAAAACAAAGCTATGGACATATTACAAGTAATTACTGATTATGCAATCTAACCATTCAAAAGGAGGTCCCTAAACCCCACATATAACTAAATTAAGCATTTATCATGCTATCCGGGGTGGGATATATGGATCATATCTCGCCATAACACAAAATCAAAGAAAACCCATTTATAAAAACCCAAACTTGCATCCAATTTACAAAAGGACAAAAAAATCCAACAAATGTAAAGCTTACATCTTCCCAAGTGGGAAAAGCTGACTTGAGAGAAGCAAACGCCCGGCGGGAATTAACGTCGGTGGTGTTCTGCGAAAGTATGGTGCAGACTAATCCGTCCAGCACGCTCTCTTCGGACGGAGAATCCTCCGCCTCTAAGGAAGTCGCGGCGGCATTTGCGACTGACGTCAGCCTCTGGTTGCGGTACGCCGTGAATTGCTCCGGGAAGCCGTGGAGGTCCAGCAGGGCGTCTCTGACGGCGCGGCATTCCTCCGGCGAGGGTCTCCTGTGGTCGGGATAGGGCTCCGGCGACGGGTTTTGTTGGGTCCGTTTTGGTTTTCGGATTTTCGGCATTTGCTTTTGACGGGAACGAACATTGGAAGTTAAGAATGCATAAATAAAGTGAATTGCTATATCACCCCTGTATTTTACTGTATTACGCCCTGTATTAGTATAGAGTCCATCTTTTAAAGACGGTCTTTCCATAAGTCATGGAAAGACGAAGGTTTAAAGTGTAAATTAGAATAAATTAAAATAAAATTT
>JAULKJ010000010.1:2314095-2327988 GCA_032355405.1 Rubia balearica
ATTTCCACTTTATTTTTTTTATATAAGGATGGGCAAAATGAGGTCAACTGTATGAAACTAGCGACTAGTGGATGCTCCAACAAAAACATATTTTAGAAGAGAAATAACAATTTTTTTTAAAAAAAATTAACAAATCAAATTTGAAGATTTCTAGGTCGTTTTTGAAAATCTGAAGATATTTTGATAGGAAAACATATGAATGAATTGGGGGCAACCTTTGTTTCAATACCAAATAACAATCCTGGTGGTATCAAAATTGTTTCACCGCATTCAATTATAAAATGTGGTAATAATAGCGAAAACAATGGCAGTAGCCATGTCCGGGGCGAAAACACTTGGAACCAAAAGCATCCGTGAAATTATGCAAGTTCAAAAGTATTTATATTAGACGAGCAAATTCAGACATGCCAAAAGATTGCAAGAGGTCAACCTAATTCCAGCAACATCAGAAACAAGAATACCTACTAGGCATTGCCCCAATCAATGAGGTCGTATATACTATAGATCATATCTCATCATCGTGTTCGGTAAAACACATTAATATGTATATATACCAATCGGGCTAAGCTGGAAGATCCAGGCATTGATCATGCATCCATGCAGATCTTACACCATTTCTTCTTTCGGTTCCCTTTCTCGCTGTTGGTCCAAGCAGCAATGGAGAGCCATATTCTCGGAGTAATGAAGGATGTATCACAGGGAAGATGCCGAGAATTCTAGTCAGGGAGCCAGACGATCGATTTTCCACACCTTCTTTCCATCAATCTCTTTAGGGGTGTAGCGTAATCTGCCAGTGGAATAAGATACAAACATGAAGGAAGGTGAGTGATCTATAACACTCGATTTTTCGTTCATGGAAAGTAGGGTAAAAGATCAGTTGCACAGCAAGACAGATGTTGCAAACAAAAACAAGACACATACTGGTCCATAAGAAGAAGAGAGCTACAGTCAAAATACCTATCGTGAAGACGAGATTGCTGCCCTTGCCAAAACTCAAAAACCTCTGGTTTGAGCCTGTATCCACCCCAGTTTGGCCTAGGGATTGTGCCCCTTCAAAGACAAAATCAAGATTTGACAGGCAGTGTTAGAGCAAATGTTTCAGGAGACAAGAGAAGACGTCAAAAGAACGGGATTCAATTCATCCAAACATGGACTTGTGATATTGAAATGACTGAGCACTGATCAAAATCCGGACCACGAAAACAAATAGAAGAATAAAATGTAAATTTTGACTGAGGCAAGATTCTAGATTGATATTTAAAAAACCAAAATAAAACATAGAAAGATATCCTAAGCTTGAATCCTGTAACTAATATGCAGCGCATCCCTGAGGTACCAACACAATTTGTAATGCATTCAATAAGAATGCATATGAAGAAACCATCAGCAAAATTGAACTATATGGAAAGGGAAATCAGGTTGAATTTCTGCATAATAGTCTTAATCACTGACCCTGCAGAGTACTTTGCTTCCAGATCCTTGTACTTTTGATGAAGAACATGTCGATCGGGTATTACAGAACTCTGGAAAGGACAGAGTAAAAATTTTAGTTTTCATGCTGAAAATATTCTATTAGCAAATGTCTAGCTCACTATTTGTAAATCATCCCTCGGTGTGTATGAAATAGCATTCAGAACCTGGTCACTGGTTAATGCTCCGATCTGACTCCCACGTGGACGACTGTGAAAATATTGTTCAGACTCTGCTTCAGATAATTTTGATACAGGTCCTTCGATTCTCACCTGGATGTAATAGTTGATGCAAGGAATGATATATTCAGCACCAATAGTAACAAAATGGATATGGAGCGAAACACTTCAAGCAATTCATTGACAAGTTGAGCTATGAGGTAGAAAGAGATAATAACAATGGTGGTAGAAATCATAACAAAAGGAATACAGATTAAGAGCTCTGAACTAGCCAGTGATAAGTGGAATTGTTAGGGAGCTTGAATGGGAGAAAGGAAGGGTAGTTAAAGAGGGAAAATGTGATATGGAAGATAGTGGCATTTGCAAACTTCATAATGTAGTTTGAAGGTATGCTTGATAGGCAGACAATGAGCCATGAACCGTGACAGGGGAGAGAACTCAGAAGAAGAACAATTTACACTTGAGAATTGAAATAGTTGACCAACTAATATGAATGACGGACTGGTCATTCTGTTTTTCGAAACAAGGCCTTTCAAACAAGTGATACAATCTCACATTTTTCTGAGTTTGACAAGCTTTTAATAGGACATCCAGACATCCTTAACTAAGTTTCTTAATCAGCTCTAACGCATGCAGCTGCTTAGCCATGTGTCAGTACCTCTGTGGCTCAGTTCACTAGTTCAACCCAAATTTTCCTTTCAAGAATCAGTAAGCAAGAAGCATATTGATCAACACTTTAACAATTGACAATTATCTACCTGGCGATTCAAACCATCCCAGTAAAAAAGCAGAGCTGCTTGAGGATTTTCAGAAATTTCTTGGGCTTTTTGACTTCCATAATTGGTATACCTGCTCAGAGAATAAGGTTTGTAAACTTAACTGTGGCTGTTATCGCAAAACTTGAAAAGCGAGGAAAAAAACAAAGAGGTTACAAACAGGAGAAAGGAGATGGAAAAAAAACTGACCACACGAAGCCTTCTTTGTCAAAACCTTTTAACAGAACCATTCGTGATGAACTGCAATCAGTAAGCAGGTTTCTGAATTCACATATCTTGACATAACAAAGTAATTCACCACTTAAAAGATAAAATAGTAACTGAAAATGCTCTCAGGAATACATTCATATCTCATAAAATGGAAGAGAGGTAGGAAAAGGAAATGATGAATTTCGAGAAATAGCTTTCCCCCTCATCGAACTAAATAAGAAGAGAAGAATAGATGCATAAATACGCACGGCTTTCTATCACCGCCAGCAGTTGACAGGCACATAGCATTCGGTTCCTTCAAATTTGCTGCCACAGCATCATCAAACCACTTTTGGAACTGCAAGATAATATGAAACTTGTTTAGAATTTCTCCAACATTCAATATTTACCAGGATATTTCCATTATCCCATAACTACAAGTTAAGCAATTAATCTGAAGACATTTGAACAAAATCAGCAGTGTTCACGACTTATCAATTGAACAATCAGCAATGTCCACGGTGAAAGATGATACCTGATTAAAAGGATCAGCCTCAACTTGCTCCTCTAGTAACTCAGGAGATAAATAATTCTCTCTCAAAGAAGATAGATCAATTTTTGGAGGCTTTCCTATCCGGACACACATAGATGTGCCTGGATATGCTGGAAGTTGGAGCTTGAACTTCTGCACTATAGTTGGTGGAACAAATCTGCCGCCCAAAAAGTGGTGGGGACCAGAAAACATTTTGGCACATAACTTTGGAGCTGTCAAAGACACCTATCCAAGAGCCATTTAGTTTAGAATGTAGCTATTGTCATTCTTTACCAGAAAGATACAATAAAGGGCAAAAGTTCTTTACCAGCATGTCAGGTTTAATTCCATCACCATTGGAATCCCCTTCTTCAACATGCCAACCAGATGGAATATCTATCGAGACAACTGCTACTGATTTTGAAGCTTTCAAATCTGGATTTGACAAGTTCACCAATTTCCTGACCAAATCATCAAACGGTGCTCTTGGGGTACCTACATGAGTTAACCATACCGAATAACTGAAAGTATTAATGTGCACGAAGATAATCATGACCTGACTTTTTCACCCAACAAAATTGGATAACATCTCCTCGGATTGGATTCTATCTCGGAGATATAAAAAGGTTGCATTGGAAATGTAAAAAAAAAAGTGGTATTCTAAACCTAATTTTTAATAAAATGAGAAATTAGATTAAAGTTGCAAAATGGGGCGAAATTCCATTCAAGACCAAATAGAATCTTTTGGGGTATCTATGTAAACTTGCTGTAACCCCATTGTCCATTTCCAGGAAAAGATTGACAAAGCACACCCCTTTAGATAATTCAAGAATAGTACTAAAGCTCATTGGAAGGAACAAACATATACCAAAGAATATTCAGAACCATCTCTCCTGCGTCTTTCTTAAGATTTTAGAGACCACTTTATATATGAAAATACTGCAATTCTGTGTACAGAGTAGTTAAAAGACAAGTCATGTTTCAGAGCTTAAGTCAACTAGCCAAATCAAATTATTTACAACGCATATGATTTCACAGCCTTACTGTAAAGACAGCAAATTGATAGTTAGTCTTAAAAGAACAATCAGCCACCACAAGCAGTCTCTGTGCAGATTCATATACATCTGATTCAATCCATAAGGCTATTCCATGAAATCAAGATATTCAGTTTGTGTAAATCCACCTATTCTAAGCAATGAATTCGAAAACCAATAACTGAAAAACCGAGTCCACAACTTAAGGATAATGAAAAGAACGAACAAAGATGAAAAATCATCCGTGTAAGAAAATACCGTGGAAGGAGAATCCAAACATTGCATCCACAAGAATGTCAAAATTGTCTGACAAATCCATGGGCAGATCTTCCACCGACAGGAAAGGAATCGACAGTGACTCGAGCTACATTGTTTCCAATCAATAAGCGTTGCTGATAAAAGAAATGGATTTGGAAAGAATAAAGAAAAATAAGGCTACAATCTGTACCTGTGTGACCAGACCATTATAAAGAGGTTTTGGAGTTCGCTTTGGGTAGCAAACATAAGGCTTATAGCCAAAGTGATACAAATGTCGAGCAGCCACAAGGCCATCACCACCATTGTTGCCAGGACCGCAGATAGCAAGAACACGATTATGTTCATTCGGTTTGTAAGCCTAGCAACAATACAGTGACTTCTTAATCATTTATATTTAAAATCAAGGGTTCCACACATCTTAACTTGATGATCAAACATCATGATAGACATGCAGACTGTCCTTGAAATATACAAACATGAAACAGGTAAATGAAATAGCAGATTCAAGTGACTAAACGGTTGTAAAGTTCCTCTTTTTATTCAATTAGTCAAAACTAACATGTTGTCAATCCTCAAATAACTATTTTCCTTCCCCCCAAAGTTCTCAATGAAATTTCTGATAGTAATGTATCGGAAGAAATTCATGCATTGACAACTGAAACCAAGTTTAAGGTTAGAAGCCTAGAAGAGAATACATCATTTCGCAAACTTAGAAAAATAAGAGTCTTTATCCCACTACGAGAATCTGGCTCTGCCAAGAAATGTAAAAACGGTAACTACCAGCAAAACTACCAGCAAAAAGCTAACTTGAGAACAGTATATGATCAACAGCAAAAACAAGAAGTGTGGAAAGCGTTCAAAAGTACAAAAAATTACCTCAGCTATGGCAGTAGCAACACTCAAACCAGCCAATTCCTGAAATCACCGAAAAAACAGAACCCAATTTCAACAACTACAAAATCGAAATGGGCTCCCAAAAAGAACTCATAAAAAAATAATAAAAAGAAGAAAAACATAACCATAAGTTGGTCAACACTAAAGCCAAGAGGGCCCATGAGAATCTCATCAATCTCCGCAGCATCCTTCTGCTTCAAGTACGATATGCTCTCAGGGTCCTGTACTCCCTTCACTGCCGCCATGCCTTTTCCAGAGCAATACCCACGGAAATTCCACCGCGATTTTTTTGAGCCAAGAAAACGCTACATTAACAATTCAAAATGGATTGGACGCTACATTACACAATTGCTAAAACTGTTGATGCCAAAGAAATGAGAGCGTTACCAATAGAATGAGCGAAGATGAGCTAGGGAGTGGGAGTGACGCAGAGTACGGTGAGAAAAGAGCCGGAGAATTGGTTTTTATGGGGAAAAAATGGTGGGCAGTGAGGAGACTCGGGAGAGGAGATGACATTCTTTTGCATTTTTTCACCAATTGCAGCATTTTAAATAACTTTGGTCCATTATTTTACCACTATTTATTGCTGCCACCGCCAAACTATTGTTGATATTTTCTTTTCCCTCACTACATTTTTGGGTACATTCCACATGGACATGACAAATGTGTCTAAGGTGCTCGGATCCACAGATGACAAATGTGTACAAGGCAATCGGTTAGCCTCATTAAATATTGGATAAAATGTTAAAATGACACTGATTTTATGTTGAAATTGTCAATATAACCATATAATCTCAGAAAGTGTCAATATAACCTTTGACTCATTTGACTTTTCAGTCAACTGATTTATGGCCGGATTTATGTAAAAAGACAATTTTGCCCTTGACTTAAAAAATTAAAAAGAAGGCTTCATTTTCCCCGTCGTCCTCTTCCCCATTCACATCCCTTTCCTTTCCCCATTTTTTCTTCTCAAATCATTCTCATCCCTCATCTTTGCCTATCTCTTTCCTCGTACTTGAACCATCGTTTCCGATGCCGATGTGCCATTGTTGGCCTTCGTTTCCGATGCCGATGTGCCATTGTTGGCCTTCGTTTCCGCCGCCACTGGGCTCCTCCTCTGGCATACAAGGCGTACAAGGCTAAGGTTTTAGGTACGAGGAATCCACCATTTGTAATCGAGTCTAGGGTTTGCGATTTGAATCAGGGGTGGTGGGGATGGTGAACCACCACTGGCGGTGGTCTCGGAGAGGTTGAGAGGGTGATGAACCACCACCCACGGTGGTCTCGGAGAGGAGGGCGGCGCGGAGGGGAGGGAGGGGAGAGGGTGGTGGAGATCTTGATTTTCACACCAAGTCTTGATTTTCCATTGCTTGGCTGAGCGCGCTGGGGTCTGAGCAAAGATGAGGTAGAGCGGGTGGCGGAGATGGTGGAGGAGGTGGTGGCTGGTAGTGCTGGCAGATTGAGATGGTGGAGGCAGTGGTGGCGGAGGTGGTGACTGGCGGTGGCAGGGGTATTATGAGGATAAAAAAAATTAGCTTCTAGATCAAGGGTATTTTAGTCGTTTCACTATTTCATCATTGTTGCAGTTGAGAGGGTCAATGCCTGAATAGGAACTTTGGGTATATTGGAACAATAATTAATTAAGGTCAAATTTGGTACTTTCTGAGATTATATGGTTATACTGGCACTTTCATCCTAAACTCAGGGTTATAAATATAAATAACCCTTAAATATTTCAATAATTGAGGTGGATTTAGAAATTTATCTGGTGGGTCACTGAACTGAGGAAGTAATGTTAGAATTTTGGGGGGGGGGAATAAATTTATGAAAATAACGTGAATGTGAAATGAGAATATAGTGGGTTCAAAATTAAAAATAAGTTGGACACAGTTCATCTTATGAAATGTGCTATTACGTCTGAGTTCTGAAGTTATTCAAGGAAGAAAGATGGCTCTTCATTGTTCCAGAATTTTCTTTTAATTGTTTGCCACATGGCATTGTTTTGTAGGTTGCTTTATTATTTTGTCTTTTCCATGAGCTGTATATAAGCAAAACTTTGGGTGTGAAATTGGTATGACCCAGTATTATGTCTGCTGAATGAAATCATATCCCTTTCTCTCTCTTACCATTCTTCTTCCTCGCGATACTTTGAGAATTCCCTTCCAAAATTCCTTCAATTTTATGATTGTATGAGAGCAAAACGATCTTGTTTGCTGAGCTGATTAACAAGGATGGCGATAATTACCGGATCTTCTCAGGGTGAATCCAGCACTTAATGGGAGACCCGGATAACCAGAAATCAACACGATCGAGAAGAAGACCCAATAGATATGGTTTGAATGGTCCATTGGCACTGAACAACTCCGATCATTGTGCCCTCGTACTTGTAGCCGAGTTGTTGGATGAAACCAAATACATCACTTGGAGCCGATCGATGATGATAGCCCTGGATACAAGAGACAAATTGGGGTTTCTCACTGGTGAAAGCAACAGACCAATGATTTGAGAGAGTGTTTTGGTGAGAACAACGGACCACTGATTAATCAATTTAAGAGGGAATTGACTAATGTGAAGTAGGAAAATGACTCAGTAGCTACCCACTTTACCAAATTGAGTGTACTTTGGGATGAATATTCATGTGTTAAGCCTAAGAAATTTTGTGTTGTTGTAAGTGTGGCACGGTGAAAGCTATCATGGATCAAGATGAATATGATAAGTTGCATTAGTTTATCATTGGCCTTATATCGGAGTATAGTTCAGTCAGTATTCAGATCCTGCCAATAGATTCTTTACCTTCTGTTGTTAAGGCTCATTCAATGATAAGTAAGGTTGAGAAGCAAAACTTTGTTCATGAGGAATACCATGATGTTCAAAGAAATTCAATGATGGTCGTGAGAACTCAGAGAAACATAGGAGGAGGATGCAAAGGACAGAGGGATGTTCAAGATAGATATGTTGCTACAGGGAGAGATGACATATTGAGGAGGCTTTTGAAGAGGTTAGACCTAAAATGTGATCATTATGGATCTTTGGGACACTTGAAGGACACTTTTTCAAGCTTCATAATTACCCAAATTGGTGGGAAGGAAGTCGAAACACCACGGTAAGAAACAAATTTCTGGGCACACTACTTGATCACACTGTCGACACCCAGTTATAGGAAGCCCAAAAATGGAGAAAATATACTGGACATGGTGGCTAGCTTGCAGGTGCAGGTCAGTCAACTTCTCAAGGCCAAAGGAAAATTGGAAGGAACTGGTTTAGGTCAGGCTCCAGAGAACAACAACTGTTCCCATTACCATGACTTGGTAGGTAGTGTTTTTACTCATTCTTGTGCTCATGACTTCGATTTTGATTGTGATTATTGGATACTTGATAGTGGTGTTACTAGTCATATGTGGCATTCCTCCACTCTCTTAATTAGGGATGACAATGGGGCAGGGCAGGTACAGATTATGGTACCTCCATACTTATACTCACCTAAAATTTTCATACCCATACCCGCCCCATCACCCATGGCGGGTACAATATTAAAATCCACCCCGCCCTATCGCCCACTTGAGTTTTAATATCCACTTTAAATCCATTTTACTCACCCCATTTATATCTCCAAAAAACACCAAAATTTTACTTTAGAATTACTAATTTTAACATTAGAAGTTTAATAATGTTTACGTGAAAATATTACAAGAAAAATAGTGCATTATGGATAAATACTAATTTATTACATAATAAATTAGTGTGCACACATTGGGTATAGTGAGGCGGGGAGAGCGTGGGGTGGGTATGAACTAATATCCATGCCCGACCCACTACCCATGACGGATATCAATTTTCATAACCATGTCTGCTTTACCCCACGAAAACTCATTCATAACAGCCCCACTGGGGCGGATGCGGGGTGGGCCTCCACCAAAACCCGACCCATTGCCATCCCTAATCCTAATCGGGACAGAAAAACTCGTGATGAACAAAAAGAAACAAAGAACGTGATGTTTTCTTTAAGACCCCCCAAATTACCAATTAAAACCCTAATCGGGATGCAAAAATCTGTGATGAACATGAAAACACAAGTCATTGTCATGTTACAGCAACAAAAACAACATGAGAACTTGCTAGATTTGTGAAAGAACACACAAAAACAAAGACAACGCTGGCTAGGAGTTTGAGGACTGGAGAGAGAAATGAAGAGAAGATTCTGGAGTTTGAGAGAGAAATGAAGAGAATGGAGCATTAGAGAGTATTCTGGAGAGAGGAAAGTGGAGCGTTGTGCAGCAATAATGGAAGTATTGGAAGAGTATATTGAGTGCATGTGATGTTGGCAAGTGTTTGGGGTTTTCAAATCTAATCCCAAGCCTACCACTCACGAGCTGCCACGTGGAAAGGGAACCTTTCCTTCTCATAATGAATCAGCCATTATAGCTGTAGATAATTAAAGGTCCAGGGTTAAATTTGTCATTTTAGTAAGAGTGAAATGGAGTGAAAATAGCAAGTTTAGAATTTGTGCAATTTGAGTTGGGACAACCAAATTTAGAAAGTTTGCAGTTTACTTTACAACAGAGGGAGTAACAAACTTTGTTAAAATTTTTGAACTGTTTTGGTGAAATAATTTTATCAATACATAAAGAGTGAATTGAATAATTGGTAAACATCTTACGATGAAGTTTGATCTACAATATTTTTCATTATTTTTCTATATTTAGGATATCTATTTCACTCTTCGTTTCAATGAGATCTGTTTTAATGAGCTACTTATGTTGAAATGACCATCAACTTCTAAACGACTACTTAAATAAATTATGGGGTAAAATACATTTATAATCCTAACTTTAGTGTGAAAGTGCCAATATAACCATGCAATCTTAGAAACTGCCAATTCAGCTCTAACTAATTATTGTATGTGTCAATCTAACCCTAACTTTCAAAAAATATTGTGTCGATATGGCCAAACTCCCTAAAACCAGCGTTGACCCACGAAATTCCGACAATGACAAGAAAGTGTAATGTCAAAAATACCCCTTTAACCAAAGAAGAAAAATTGATGGTGGAAATACCCCTTTGACAGAATTTCTTCAAAATCCAACCCCGGCGAAAAATGCAGCTGCTCCACTAGAAACCGTTGTTGCTCCATTGGAAAACGCCTCTGCTCCGCCGAAAAATGCCACTAATCTGTTGAAAACCCTAACCCCATGCCACTCGCTCAGTTCCCCATCGCCAGAAGCCTACCCACTCAGACCCCATCACCGCTCAGCCCCATTGCCGGAAACCTACCCGCTCAAAGCACTTGCAGATAGCATCAAACTCAACCTTTCCAGACAGGAAATGCAAAAAATGGATAAACAAACATTAACATACATAAACTGACATTGCTTTTATAAATAAATCAAGAGGAGGATAAGGAAAGAACATTTCCGTCTGACAATTTTACTGGTGCCCTTAATGTTGTAAGAATCGACATTCTTCCTCCCAGGTTTAGCCTTCGGCATACTTTGCACGTTGCAGAAATTTGCTAAGTCTGCTCAGACCCTAGTGTCGGAAAATAGAGACCTAAGCTTGCAACTAGCCCACAGCCGCCCCCGTTTACCACCACCCCACAACCACCCCGCCGGCCTCCTCCTCTCTCTCCCCGCTCGCTACCACTGTTGGAAACTCTAGCCGCTCACCCCCCCTCCGTACCCCACCATCGGCCACCACCAATTCCCTAAATTTTCACCGCCATTGGAAATAAAGAAGGGTTTAGAGTTTCCGCCATCGCCCACCACCAATTCCCTCAGCTCTCCCTATCATACCCCACCATAGCCGTCGCATAGCGTCGCTGCGACCCTCCTCCTTTCCCCCATATATGGTCTTCGCATCAAATTGGGTAGTCAAATGAGAAAAATGCAAGGGTGGTGGAAAGGCAACGGTTTGAGGGCAGATACATTTTTTGTCATTTTAATTTTTTCTTTTTTTCTCCGACAAGAGAAAAATCATATTTTCCACAAAATCCGTCCATCGCAACGTTGACTAAAAAGTCAGTGGAGTCAAAGGTTACGTTGACACTTTATGATATTGCAGGGTTATATTGGCACTTTCAGCCAAAAGATAGGGTTATTTTAGCACTTTTCTCTAAATTATATTTCAGTCCCAAAATATTAATTTCTATAGTTTTATCACCTACATTTCTAAAAATTGTCTCATATCCTTATAATCGTCTTAAAGAATCGATCTTTTATCCTTATAATCATTGTTATAATATACATTTTTAATCTACAAATTTCAAAAATTTGTACCTGTCATCAAAGGAAATTATCCTTACACTTTCTCCACTCAACGTTGTTTACCAAGGGTGGGAAAAGTTCTCTTAATACGGCTAACAAGGGAGCAGCAAATAGACCAAGACTACACAAACGGGATGTGCATCAACACCGCCACACATTCATGGTCCAAGATGGAAGGGCAGTAGCAGCCTGGTGCTCGGAACAAGGTACAACTGCAAACACCTGGCAGGGTACAAGGTTCTTTCAAGCATTATCAGTAGTACAAGTAGAATTAGTTGCAATACACAAATCAATGGCCCAAGCTTGACATTGACAAGCGACACACATTTTGATACACACTGATTGTGAATGACATTGAACCACATTAAGAAGTTCCCAAACATCTCACCAGGGCTCAATGGACTATACAGAAGTATAATAATGCTAGCAATAATATTTACTAGATTCCATCTAATGAAATTTCCTATAACTACCGTAAGAAATGACCATAATCTTGCATGGATTGTAAGTGGTGGTCAACACCACCACCTTATTACCTACTGTATGCACCAAGTTTGTTTTTTTAAATGCTTTTCTTAAAAGGTGAAGACACCGTTTAGATGGATCGGGATCCCAAACAGTAGTAAAATAAACATTCATTGGCATTTACTACTCTTTGGAAGACTTTTTAAAACCAAGTACTAATGCCTTACAAAGTAGAAGAAAGAAAATGAGAAATGGCAGTGTTTCCAAGTAACGATCTTCCACCCCCCGTTCTGAATCAAAGATGGCCACATTTCCATTGTATACCTCAATTCTTTACTAAAAGGATTTGAGACAATCTGATTTATGAAGTATAAGCACATTTTGAGTATGAGCATGATCCTCCACATCCTGATTTCTGAAGTTTCCACAGCAGTTGCTTAACTCTCATACCAGACAATGTAGGGACAAGCTTGACAAATTATCATTCCCTAAACATTGGGCATCAGAAATAATTTAGTAACTGTGTTGCACAAGAGCATAGCATAAAGATGGTGCAACCGGAGGCGAGTGGTAGCAACAATTGACATCTTGGATCCATGCGTGATCTGTCAAAAAAGAAAAGTATTAAACGTTTAACAATTATCAATTCTGATCTTCTGTTGCACTATTTGTGCATCACTGGTATGTCATAAATGGAATGATGCCATACACACACACACATTTTTTTTTTTTAATTAAACCACCATTGGTGGGAGGATATTTATTAGGCTCCTCAAACCCTAAAAATATGATTTCCTCGAAGGGAACCAATTTGAGAGATTACAGAATAAAATCTGTATCTGAAGCGCGGCTACACGCTATATCTACAACTACAAAGTGCGATGAAATACATCAGAAAATCCTATAGTCTAATGCCCAAAAGCATCTAACTATCCAGCATCTATACACACACACACATATATATATACACACACAATTAATATATATATATATATATATTAATTTTTTATAAAAGAAAATTATCATTTCCACTTTCATAATGAGTGGCTTTTTTCCCTCCAGTTTGACTTCTTTTAGGTGATAAACTTATATACTATTTCAATATAAAATATATAATAAAAATCAAACTTTTAATATATATATATATATATATTGATTTAATTTTTAGAGTTGATACGTTTAATTATTCACAAAGTCTTGTTTTGCCAGTCATTTTCATTTTTTTTACCTCTTTTAACGTTATACAACGTTTCAACTCCTCATTTCCTTTCTCAATCATTTTGATCTTTTATGGCATTCTTCATAGGCCAGTGGTGTGCCACAAATATACTGACATTTGATTAAAATTAACTTTTTACTATATATTTTTATCCGTAGCTTGGTTACTGTTATCCCCCGCCACTCTCCGTACTTTGTTTTTAAGTCATTTGGAATTCAAAATTTACTTTTTACTTTATATTATTTTCACATAGTTCAGTTGAGCTATAATAAAAATCGATTTATCTTTTCTCTCTCCATTTTGTTCCCATGTTACTCCCTTCCTTAATCGAATAGCCAGAAGAAGAATATTATTCTAATGAGAGCGTATACTCCCTCTGTCCCGGAATAAATGACACATTGAAATGTGCCTCGGTATTTTATGCAAGATGAGGTGGTAAAGAATAATTGTGAAAATGTAGAGATATTTTGGGAAGGCAGTGGGGCTAGCCATAAAGTTGTTGAACATAAAGGATATTGTAGGAATTTTATAACATATTCTTTGCTATTTTAGGTAAAAATTAAAGTGCGTTATTTTATGTGGGACGGACAAAAAAATTGCTGAGACGGAGGGAGTAT